>JABYPW010000199.1:0-33672 GCA_016880775.1 Phymatotrichopsis omnivora | reverse complement strand
ATTAAAAAAAAAAAAAAAAAAAAAAAAAAAAAAAAAAAAAACTCCCTAGTTCCTCGCAAACACAATTCCCACCGCACACATACCTGTGCCACATTTCAGCCATTCTCCCCAAGAGATAAAAAAAAAAAGGTTTCACATCTATAGTCACATACACTATTTCCTAAAACTTCGTTTTCCCACTCATCTGTCCCGGGTTCTGCCGATACTCGACACTCGAAATTCCCCGTATTCGCCTACTTTACCAATTTCTGTACGTATATGCGTGTCTGTTTCCACTCCACTCACAACGTGAGTCTGAAATTCCAGAAAGTAAACAAATGTTTTCCAAAACCGGTATGAATATACTCACTGCCAATACCGAAAAAATGATGGCAGAGACCCAAGAAGTTCCATTCATTGCTCCAGACTGGGGAGGAGACCTAGGTGCCAAAAGTGTTCACGGAGTAGGGGGTGTCGAAGTTGTTGGGGATGTCCAAATCTCAAGGGGTGTCCGAGTCACCCACGGTGTTCAAGTCGGGAACATCCGAAAACAGGTGGAATTAATCTTTGGGTGTTTACCCTGTGATTGGCAGACTCATGCTATATCATATATTTTGCGAGGTGAAGGTGTCATAATTTCCGCAGGAACTGGTTCTGGAAAGACGTTGGCATTCCATGGACCGGCCGCAGTAGCTCTGGACAAGGTTGTTCTTGTCATTGCACCTTTAAGCTCACTTATAAAGAATCATGTATATCATTAGAAATCTCATGGTTTGAAAGAAAATCTCACATAATATTTCGTATTTGATAGATTGGTAAATGAAATAAGCTGGGAATCACTGCCGTTGCACGTACACGAGAGTCGGAACTGCAGGATCCATATATTTTGAAAAAAATAGAAGAGGAATGTTACCGCATCGTGTTTACATCCCTGAAAGGAGTTCTTGGAGCTGAAGGATGGAGATTCCTGCGTCAAAATTTTCAGTTTATTTCGAAGGTTGCATTTGTGGCGATTGATGAGTGCCATTGTATTGCAACATGGGGTCCAAGTTTTAGGAAAGATTGGGGGAGATTGGAAGACTTATGAGCCTTCTTTATTAAGGTTCCATTGATGGCCTTGTCTACAACATTGTCACCTCCAGTTCTAAAAGAAGTAAAGGGAAAGTTAGGAATGCGTGTTGGAAAATTCCGGATGATTAAGTTGTCTTTGGACTGCCCTAATATTATTTTTGAAGCATGTCGTATGAGTGGTTCCTATGCAGAACGTCGAGATCTCCACTTTTTCCTTACGAATATGAATACAGATCTGGCACGATCTGTTCCTGATACTCCGAAAACTTTGGTATTTCGTGATTCAACCGCAACATGTAAGGAAACTGTTACCTACATTGATAACCTTTTCGCCAACACCGATCCACCAATTATCAATTGATCTTCAACCTCTAAAAAGAATGTAAAGCCTTTTGATGTATATCATGAGTTTCTTGGAGATTCCGCAAAGTCCCGTAAGCAGAGTTCCTTCGGGAGAGGAGATACACGGATATTAGCTGTCACAGAAGATTTTGGGATTGGAGTAGATGTTAGCGATGTTCAAAGAGTAATAATTTATTGGGTTGTTGACCGACCGGAACAGAAACTGATTCCGGAAACTTTTGTGCAGCTTGTAGTTCGTGTGGGCCAAAATCTTAGTGTAAAAGCTATAGGATTGCTTGTGGCGGGGCGATGGTATTTTGGGGAAGTGGATGAAAAACAGGGCAATTCTCGGCATAGAAAAAGAGCATCGCTAAAACAAATAATTCCGAAAACACTTTTTAGGGTTGGACACTCTGAGAAATCAGATGTTTCCTCTACTTCTGGAGATTCAGAGTCTAAATATGAGTTTGGTACTGTGGAAAAAATACCTAGTGATATTGAAAAAATAAGAAGCTGAAGAACGAAGGAGGAGCGGGGACAGGGGGTGAATGCTGGGGCAAGATCTTTTATCAATGCAAATAGTTGCCTGAGAAGGTTTTTAGTTACCTATTTTCCTGGGCTCTATGGACTTGCCGATAATTGTTCTGTTTGTGATATTTGCATGGAGTTGAATGGCTGGAGTAAAGACATTTATTTCTTTTTTGGAAAACCTGCTGAGAAAAAATCCCCACCCCAAAAATATAGATGGGTATTTAAGGAAGTTTAAGAGGTTGTGAAAACAGAATTTAGGGTCCTCTGAAACCATATATGTAAAGCTAGATATGCTGAAAATTTTTCAGAGCAGACCTCTACTCTCATATTAGCATCTAGCTCAATTAAAGAGGTGGTTCAAAATTGTAGTTGAATTGATATATTAGAGGAGTTCTTATATTATCTCACTTTGGAATTAACTATTAAATCTAAATATAGGGGTAGGCTATAGGAATTATTAAGAACAAAAGCAGAAAGGACAGCTAAGTAGAAAAAAAGGAACTATAAAGGAGAAGGTATCACATACATGAGTATAAAAGGCAAAACCCTAAAATTCAGCTATTTCTCACTTGGCAGAAAATTCTACACCTCTTACTAAAAAAACAAAGGCTTTTGTCTTTAAGTAGCTCTGATATTCCAACTCTAGAACTAGTAGCCATTACTCTATTATATTATAATCCATACTCAATTACCTTTTCTCTATTGGTAGGAGTTCCTAGGTTACTGTAGATAATATCTCCTAAAAATATAAGTAATTTAATGATTATATACCTAGTTAGATGCTTATTGTATAACCTTGTAGAATATACCATCGTAAATCTCACCTTATCAAACTTTAAATTCCTAAGTTCTAGTGAATTAGTACCAGTAGCAATCACCTTTCTATAACACTTTAACAACTTATTCTCTAGTTCTCCCTAATTCCTACTTATAGCTAACTTAAACTAATATCCCTCTTAATGTTATCTACTAGTATACTTCCTATTTTACACCAAACAATATCCTCACCCTTTGTTATCTACTCACCTCTATATGCTTCTTCCTAACTTTCTTAAATTACCTCCACTAATATCTAAATACTATATCCCTATAATTATCCTTATTTCTTACTACCTGTAAATGTTTTCCTACCTCTATATAACTTTCCTTATGCCTAACTTACTTAACAACCTTATTCATAACTATACTTTTATAAAAACTCTAACCAAGTACCCTTAAATACCCCTTACACTCTTATATATAATACCTATAAACTCTTCCTACTAGTATACCTACTACTATAGTATTAAAATATTCACTTCCATTCTATCTCCAAAATTCATTAATGAAAAACTAATAACTTCTACTTAACCAACCCTTATAACCTAGTCCCTATAGTAATTGATATTTTCTTTTTTTTTTCTCTCTTTTTTTATTCAATTTATATTAGTTATTTGTAGGTATAGCTTCCACATGCAGCATCAATAGCTATGGTGTTAAAAAACATCACTCCCCTTTGACACCACCTGAAAATATCTATATAGAAGACAGGAAATAGAAAAGAGTAAAAAGGGAAATAAGCTGTTACAACAGGTGTCTTTGATATGGTAAAGGCTTGGTAAAGTGCAAGTGCCACTCAACGAAGAAAGTATTACTGAGTAAACTCAGATATCTTAACTTTTCCAAGTCTGGATCAACAAATACACTTTCCTACGATCAAAGAGAGAAGAGAAGCAAAGTTCCAGAGTAAGAATGAATATATTCTTAAGGCTTGTAGCTAGTCTGTAGATTGAAGAAAGAAGGAAGGAAAGAATATGGAAGTGACCAGGGGGGGGAAATTCACTTTTATTATATCTTTATGACCCCGCTAGGGGTCATATAAAAGAACCTCCGCTTGTAGCTATGTCAAGCTATGATGGAGGTAGAAGATAGCCGACTTTAAGTCGGTAGCGCAGTCTACGGATCAGATAAAATTCAGGTTTATTCCTAAATCCTCCTTGCTTACATGCAATAAACTAAAGAAGAGATGGGGCAGAAAGGAAAGAGCGACGGGGGAAAGTAAAACTCAAAAAAGAAATGTAACCGGCACAAATATGACCATCTAGTACATCAAAACAGCAGAGAAACTTTAAGTGGAAAGGAAAAAGAAAAGCCTAGGGAACCCCTTTCCCATCTTCAGCGAGGTGAACCTTATAACAACCAGAAGGAATCGAGGTACAAGCGAAAAACACTAACCAAAGTGAAAGGAAAGAGAAAAGGAACATGGAAGCGAGCAGGGGGGGGGGGGGGGGGGGTAATTCATTTTTATTCTTATGGTCACATAAGCGACCATCTAAAAGAAGATCCTCATACAGCTATGGAAAGCTATGAAGTAATAAGAAAACATCTCCTCTGAAAAACACAGAAAAGTAGCATATAAACAAACTAACATAAGTGGAAAAGAGTCTGCAAAGTCAAATCCAAATCACCATAAGACAGGGCAACACTCTCCACGAGAAAATCTGACACATCAGAAGAACTACAAGAGGGACTAAGAAAGGTAGAAGGAGGGGTAGCTGATCCATCAGCCGGAGCTACCTCTGTGAAAGGTTTCCAATTCAAAAAACTTTTATATGGCCCACATGTAGAACACGGGCTAGGCAGTGCTGGGGAGGGGGTACAAGATAGGGGTCTATTAGGCATAGAACAAACAGGTATGGCTACATAGTATTCATATACATAGGTCCTTGTCAGTATCCCAGTTCTTGTTTTCGATATGTACGTTGCTCTTTGTTTCATTTCCTCTTCCAAGTAGAATATCGCTTCTAGGTCACAGGGTTTCGGTATGTACTTTTCGCGCACTTTTGTCCTTGCTGGGTTTTCCAGTATCACATGCTGAATGGTTTCATAGTACTGGTAGCAGTGTACGCAGAGGTGGTCGTTGCATCCCCATGAGGTGTGTGCGGAAAGGTGTGATTTCGAGGACCTCATTTGGAATAGTCAGCTTGCGATTTCAATCGGCAGTCTGAAAATCTGGTTCTCATCAAGGGATACTTCTTCGTCGTCCATTGAACTTTCAGCTGTTATTGTTTTCCATCGTTCAGTCATGTTTTTCTTAATTTTTTCCTCTAGGGTTTTTGCGGAATATAATTATGGGGTTGCTTTACCGGCTCCGACTACTCCATAGAATCGTATTCCGGTCTCCAGGTACGGGATGATGCTCCATAGGATTCAGGCTCCTTCGCACCTTCAAACTACCCCCTACATTATTAGTTCTCAGCTATTAGTATTATCTCACGTCGACAAATATCATGATCATGTCATGAAGTTCATAGAAACCCTAACTCCCCCCACTTAATTTCCCCCCTGAAGAGGCAAGGGACGAAGCTGCCACCATGAAAGCAATGTTCACCTCGTTCGAGGCGTCTGGCATCTCCCCCGCTGTCAAAAACGAACCTGGAATGGGTGACATTATCACAATGCACACTGCCCCTCTCATCGGTGACTTGTATATCAGGTACTGCGACCTCCAGTTTTATACCCAAACCCTTCCGTCTCTCCTAGCCTTGGTAAATAAAATCCAGGAAGTGGTTACTACTATCGCCGCCGGCCAACAGTCTCTCGAAGCTCAATTTGACAAACTTGAGGCCATTACCACCCGCAATACTACTTCTACAGCTTCGGCTAAGGCAGCCCCCACCGAAGTCGACCTCGCACTTTCAGAGTCCATCAAAAAGTTACAGTCGGAAACATCGAAAACTGCCAAAGCGGTGAAGAAGATTTCTTCTTCCCTTGCCTCCCCCACTCCTACTGTGCCACAAGTGGCGCCCCCCACTACTGACACCACCTGGGCCCAGGTTGTGAAGAAAAACAAAGGCAAAGCCTCGCCTATACCGACCCCGACTGCTACCACTCCTCCTACCCCGAAGTACCCTACCAAGCGGGAGAGAGAAATCATTGTCAATCTCGAGGCAGAAATCCCCAAGTTCAACCCTATCATTGTCTGGGATACTATCAACGCTGCACTAGTTGACAAGAAAGCCCCCTCTGCCTGCTGAATCTGCTCTGTCCGAAAGGCTAGAGCTAACAACATCTTCCTCTCTGTAATGGAGAACACCACCGCCCAGCAAGTACTTGCTTACAAGCCGACCATCGAAGAAGCCGTTCGCAAGTTCTTCCCCACCGTCACCAGCCTGTGCCAGAATTTCCTTCACAAGAAATACATCATGCACAATGTGCCAACCCCCGTCCTCAACACCTCAGATGTCAAACATATGTCTCTTATCCGGAAGGAGATCGAGACATTTAATCAAGGTGTTATACTTGCCCAAACCCCACGCTGGCTCGCTTCAAAGGACAAGCTCGTCGGTAAACCCGCCTCCTCCATTGTCATCACTGTGGTGGTGAACAATAACCACTACCGCATTTCCCAAGCTCTGACTATCCTCAACAAGAACCGTCGGACTGACCCCTACATTGCTTTCTCGAAGGCCACCCAATGCTCCTGATGCTGTCGCTTCGGTCATCACCAACTGAAGTGCACATTTTCCCCCCGCTGCTGCATCTGCGCTGGACTACATGCCATCTTTGAACACTTCTGTGGCAACACAGAGTGTAAATACTGAGGATGACAATGCGAACACACAGCGCTTAAATGCGTTAATTGCGACGCCGCCTACCCCGCTAACGATCCCCTCTACCCCATTTATTTGCAAGCCTTGGCTGACAATAACAAGAGAGTGGAGAACTTGCATGCTATGATGGAAGAGGGAATGGAGACTTAGGGCCCCTCGGTAGTTCATCTCTTTTCCTGCTATTGTTGTTCTCTTTGTGTAAAAGCTTTGTGAGTTTGGCTTGTATTTTCTCCTTTGTCTTTTTTCTTTCCTTTCTCTTTGGTTAGTGTTTCTCGCTCATACCTCAATTCCTTCCAGTTGTTGTAAGGTTCACCTCGCTGGAGATAGGAAAGGGGTTCCCTGGGCTTTTCTTTTTCCTCTCGTTTAAAGTTCTTCCGCAGTTTTGACGTACTGGGTGGTTGCATTGGTGCCGGTCGCGTTTTCTTTTTTGAGTCTTACTTTCCCCCACTGCTCTCTACTCTCTGCCCAGTCTCTTCTTTAGTTTATTGCGTGTAAGAGAGGAGGATTTGGGAACAAACCTGTATTTTATCGTGAAAACCGTAGACGCGCTACCGACATTAAGTCAGCTATCTTCTACCTCCGTCATAGCTTGACATAGCTGCAAGCGGAGGTTCTTTAGACGACCCCTAGCGGGGTCGTAAAGATAAAATAAAAATGAATTTCCCCCCCCTGCTCTGTAGGATTTTGTCGATGTGGACCGGTGGAGAGCTTCCAGGTTTATGTATGTTTGGGGAACTCCATTTCTGGACATATAGTCCTTTTCTTTTGTCCCTGATCATTTTTCTTTTCATGCGTCCACAGTAGGTATGCTCAGTGTTTCTCACTATTAGGGCTGGGTATGTGTCCGGTAGTACTATTGCGATCGGGTGCCCTGGGTCGGTGATCGTGGATACTCTTAGGGCGTACTTTTCCCTTAGGTACTTGATCCAAATTTCTGGCAGGGGTATTTTTGCCTGGGCTAAGACTTGGTATGTGTTTGTGTTATGGAAGTGTCCTGTTACCTATCTTGCCATTTTTTTGAACTGGGCAGTGAGAAGTTTGATGGTCATTTGGTCTGGTTCGAAGACTGTTGCCACATATGTCATCTGTGGTATCAACATTCCTATTACCAGTCGTCTTCGGTTATGTGGGGTGAGCCCTTTGTACCTCGTGTTATCTCTTCTGATGAGCACGAACTGTTTCATTGTGTCGGCGATGCGGATTTCGTAGTGGGTGTACGGGGTTCGCTTGGTGGACGAGAAATACCGTAGGTACCTTGCTACCTTTTTGGGCACTATCCATCCAGCTCCTATTTTGACTGGTTGTCTCTCATCTTCCGGCATCTTTTCATGGTGTATTCCCCAGTGTATTAGGTCAGTTTTGGGGGTGGAGAATTTGATCTTCATTGGTTTTGCTTTCGTTTCTAACTGCTGGAACTCTTCTTGGATCTTGCTGTTGTTTTCTTTCCTATTTCTGGAGTAGACCGTGACTGCAAAATCGTCAATGAAGCATCCTTTCCTTCATGGCTCCTTGCTGTCGTGTAATGGGGCAACGTATATGATGAAGAGGAGTAGGGAGATCGGTGATCCTTGTGGGGTTCCTGACTTTACGTGGTGTAGGGTTTCTATTGCTCCTGGGAAGACCATCTGCATGGTTCTGTTTCTCATGAATGATAGTATCCAGTTGGTGAGATCTGCTGGGGTGTTTCCACTTTCAAGTCTTTTCCTGAGTTCGGCTTGTTCCATATTGTCAAAGGCTCCTGTGATGTCGAAGAAGCCAGTGCTCACTTTGAATCCTGCTTTTTGGAGACAGTCTATTTTGTGGAAGAGTCGATTTGCTGCATCCACAGTACCTCTTTGTTTGATAGCTCCATACTGGTATGGTGAAATCATTTTGTTTCATATTACGTGCATGTATAGTCTATCGTAAGCCACTTTTTCGACAATTTTCGAGAGTGTATTGAGGAGGGCTATAACTCTGTACGATTTGACTGGTCTGTAGTCTTCTTTCCCTGGCTTCGGTATAAGTACTCCTAGTGCTTCCTTGAGGTTTTCCAGATGATATCCTTGACCTAGTATTTCGTTGACAATTCCTTTGATGACATGCAGCGCTCCTTTTGCAACTTGTTTCCAGACCAGATATGGGATAGGATCCTTCCCTGGGGCCATGTTCCTTGTTTTCCCGAGGGCTTCTTAGATTTCTTATTTCGTTACTTCTAGCATTTCAGGGTGCCATACTGGTTTTAGGGGATCTGGTTGTGGTTTTAGGGGGAAGAGTTGTTTTATCAACTAGGCTTCATATTGTTCCACTGTTCCTGCTGCGATTGCTGGTTTGTGGTCTCGTGAGGTCTTCATTCTTACTGATTTGTAGTTCCAGAGGTCCTGGTCACTTACATTTTCGACCCATTAGTTCCAATATCAGTCTTTGGCAGCCTGGATTATTTAGAAGTACTTGCTTATTACCATGTTATGGTTTTCCTTGGTTGTTCTTCCATGCTTGAACTTTCTGGCTTCTTGTTTGAATACCTTGCACTCGATAGCGATTTCCGTGTTCCACCATGGTTTGGAGTATTTTGTGACATTCTTTTTGGGTACTGCATCATATAGTACTTTCGTGACTTGATATATTATCTTTTGTATCCAGTGCTGGAAGTCCCCTTACTAATTTCACTCTGTGACGAATCCCTCTAGTTGGTGGTATACTAGGTCCATGTTGTCTTTGTCGTAAGCTGGGAAGAGATTCCAGTTTGGTGCCAGTTTTTCATGTTCTGTGTCTTGTAGGTACAGCTCGATTGTCACAGGGAAGTGGTCACTCCCTACATCTCCTCCTACCATAGGTGGCGTAAGCTGTCCATATGTATTTATACTTGCAAATATTAGGTCTATGACCCTGTCTTGTCTTCCTCTTGGGTCGCACCTGGTGGTTTCTCCTGGTATGTTAGTGCAGACATGTCCTGTATTAGTTGCCACTTCCAGTAGTTTTTGTCCATCCTATAGTTCATGTTGCGTGTATGCTCTGAATGGGCTCCAGTCAGGGTGGTGTGTGTTGAAATCACCTAGTATAATTCTGTGGCCCATATGTTTTCAGAATACCTGTGCTGTTATTTCTGTTTGTTCTGTGCCTTTCAGGTATATGTATACTGCAAAAAAGGAAAAAGAGAAAGAAAAACTTTTTGACCTAAAACTTAATGCCACTACATCTGGGTCCTGAACCCTAGGTATAGGAAAGAAAGAAAAACACTCCGCTATCCACTTCTCAACATAAACAACTGTTCCATACTGAATTCTTACATCTCTTTTCTTTTGGGGCACGACCATCTCATATCCTTTCGCTCTCATCAGGTTTCCTTGATGCAGGTATGGGTGTTGGATGGCTATGATTTGTGCTAGGGTTTTTTGGTTTTGCATGTAGTTGATGAACACTTTATTATTTCCTGCGCAGTTGAGTGTCACCATTTTGAGGGTTTTTGTTGTCTGTGGGAAGCTTTTGGTCATCCCTTTGTTGTTGCCTTTCATTGACATTTTATTCACTTTCTTGTGCTTCTCATTGGAGACGTTCCACCCTGTGCTATTAGATCATCTCTTGGAATTGTTGGAACTTTTCTTTTCTGGTGGGATAATCTGGGTAGTTTATGGCATGGTTATTCTAGTAATTGATGCACTTTACGACTTCTCTGGCATAGTATCTTCCTAGCTTGTACTCTCTCTCTAGTCATCCTAGGCAGTGGGTCGAGTGTTTTTGGGTGATGCCTATATGGGGATGGTTTTTAGTATCGTGAGCTTCCTCACAGATGGCGTACATTTAGATCGGTTCTTGGCAGGCCGCTCTCGGGTGTCCTAGTCTCCAACACTTGTTGCACTGCATGTACGGCGTTGACGAATGGAGCAGTTCAGTTTTTCTTCTTCGGTTATATAACAAGGTTCCTTGGGGGGTGTAGATTTTTTTGATTTCCAATGGGTGGGCTTCAACAATAATAGAATAGTATAGTTTTTCTTGTCCATCTTTTGGTTTGACCATTCTTGTGCTTGCAATTTAGACTCCGGTTGTGGCCATGATTTATCCCGACACTTCCTCATAGAGCTCTGTTCCTAGTCTAGAAGGGGGAAGAGCAAACCTTGGGATGCCGTAGATCATTATGCCTGCCGTGACTGGTACGAACTTGAGCGTTTCAAACTGTGTCATCAGGATTCCGCTTACTGCATTTTGGATAATAATGGAGTAGGGTTTATAGAAGTCCGCTGTGAGATGTAGTGGGGTGTACACCGTTACAGTGCCCATTTCGTTAATGGTGATCGCTTCCAGCATGGCATCCTCAGGGGATAGTACCGCTTCTTCTCTTAGTTTTATTCTGAGCTGATATACCAATCTTTTAGCCAAGATGACTCGGTCCTTAATTTCTCCGGGCTTAGTTTTTTGGAGGTACATTCAACTCTCTGCGCGCTGCTGTTTTTTTGGGAGCTTCTGCTAGCTTTCCATGTTATTTTCTTGCATTTTTCCATTGTTGGTCATTGGGCCATTAGGATTCACTTCTTGCTTTTTCACTTTCTTCTCTTTGCCTTTCCCTTCGCCCATTTCTTTGTCCGCTGGTTTATTGTCGTTCTGTTTGGAACCTTGTGCAGCTTGTGCATATGATCTAGACTGGACCGTGGCAGCTGCGCTCTAGGCTGCTTGCTGAGTTTATTTCGTCCTTTTTTTGAGTTCTTCCACTTGTCTTCCAAGCTTCAGGTTGGCATCTTGTAGGTTGATTAGGAATCTAGACTGGTTGTCGATCTTGTTGCACAGGGCAGTGAATATATCGGCAATGAACATGTGTAACGAACCATGGTCATGTACTTTCCTACTTGTTGTATTCTCCTTGCGTTTCCTATTGTCAGTGATGTTCTTTGGAATTCCGCGTTATGAATCATGAATTATCACTCGGTCATGTATGGTCACTCATGTTTAGCTGTCTGCCTTGCGGAGGTCATGAGAACAGTGTTTAGATTGAATGACGTATGGAAAAGGGTCATGTGGACGAAACAGGTTTTATAGAGACTGCTCTAGAAGGGAGGCAGTGCTCTTAGCGATTGGTATAAAAGAGAAGGAAATCTCGCGGTCCTGTATCTTCTTTCTCTTTCTTCTTCACGCAGTATCTTAAGTATACACCTTCGGAATAAAGAGTTATTCCCACAAACCTTCAGCATATCATTGCTTTGCTCCATGCGCATCTCTTGAAGTCCCCTACAGAGTTGTGTATCTTCTTCCATCCTGATTTACCCAAAACCCTCGATACAGACTGAGCTCCAGTTGTATCGCTGAAGGAGTTGTCCTTTACAACATGCCGAATAGTGCGGTCTTCGTGGGCTCTCCTGTTAGGCCTTGTTGCTCACTTAGTAGTTGCACAAATACCTGTGTTCTGATAGTGGAGCCTGTGAGCTCCTCTAATGCCTGCAGTAGATTTTCAGTAATTTGGCTTGGGGGCGGGCTTTGGGAGAATCCAGGTGCTTGGTTTTTTAGTTTTCTGGGAGTGGCATCGACGTCTATCATTTCTTTATCTTTGCCCTTGAATTGTTTATCTGTGGTCAGGAAGTCCCCATCATTAGTGTATTCTGCTCCTGGGGTGTCCTCATCCCAGGATCTGACATCCCTGCCTTGGAAGGAGCTTTCTGGGGCAAATGTGGCTTGTGGGTGTAGGGTGGTGGTCAGTGTTGGTGTTGGTGAGGTATGCTGACTAATATTAGCTGTGTTTCTGAAGATTGGTTGCACAGTTTGACTCTGGGCTAGCTGAGTTGGGGGTACTTATATGCGCCCTTCGATTTGCCATTCATGCACAGGCGGGATCTGGTAGGGTTGTGCGGAGTTCTTACGTATTGTGTGATGGGTTGAGGGATTGGCAGGCATAGGGGCCCTCTCCGGGGTGACCGGCTGTTGCTGTGATGTAGACATATTTGCAACCGTGTAAGCAGAGCTAGGTCTTGCACGTTGTCACGATGTCTCCTACTCTGGGTTTGATGTTCAGGCTATAACGGCACCAGAGCACACTGCGGTGGTGATGCGCGACTATGAACCCATCGGTACATGTCCAGGTAAGGATAGTCCCCTGTAGAGCAAGCTCTATCCGAGTGCCTATCCACTAGATAATGAGGCTAAGGTATTGTAGGTCGTTGTTACTACTGAGGAGTTTTATATCGATGAAAAGTGATGAAATAGGGTTATAAAAGAGGAGTAGTGAAGAGGTATAATGTAGGGGGGGGTTTGAAGGGTCTGACAAGCCTGATATGGAAGCGACCAGGGGGGGGTGGAAATTCATTTTTATTTTATCTTTACGACCCCGCTAGAGGTCGTCTAAAGAACCTCCGCTTGAAGCTATGTTAAGCTATGACAGAGGTAGAAGACAGGCGACCTAATGTCGGTAGCGCGTCTACGGTTTACACGATAAAATACAGGTTTGTTCCCGAATCCTCCTCGCTTACACGCAATAAACTACAGAAGAAATGGGGTGGAAAGGAGAGAGTGGCGGGGGAAAGCAAAACCCAAAAGGAAAACGCGACCGGTACAAAAGCGACCACCCAGCACGTCAAGACAGCAGAAGAACTTTAAGCGAAAAAGAAAAAGAAAAGCCCGGGGAACCCCTTTCCCGTCTCCAGCGAGGCGAACCTTACAACAACCAGAAGGAATCAAGGTACAAGCAGAAGACACCAACCAAAGAAAAGGGAAAGAGAAAAAGACAAGGGAGAAAACACACGTCAAACTTACGAAACTCTTACACAAAGGGAACAACAACAGCAGAAAAAAGAGATGAAATACCGAGGGGCCCTAAGTCTCCATTCCATCTTCCATCACGGCACACAGGTTCTCAACTCGCTTGTTACTGTTGGCCAGAGCTTTCAAGTAAACAGGGCAGAGGGGATCGTTGGCGGGGTGGGTGGCATCACAGTTGGCACACTTAAGTACCGTGTGGTCGCATTGTCGTCCTCAGCGTTTACACTCTGCGTTACCACAGAAGTGTTCAAATATAGCGTGGGGCCCAGCACAGAGGTGGCAGTGGGGGGAGGAGGTGCACTTCAGTTGGTGATGACCGAAGCGGCAGCAGCGGGAACACTGGGTAGCCTTAGAGAAGGCGATGTAGGGATCGGTCTGGCGGTTCTTGTTCAGAATGGTCAGGCCTTGGGAGATGCGGTAGTGGTTGTTGTTTACCACAACAGTGATGACAATCGAGGATGCAGGTTTGCCGACAAGCTTGTCCTTCGAAGTGAGCCAGCGAGGGGTTTGGGCGAGGATGACTCCGTGGTTATATGTCTCGATCTCCTTTCAGATAAGCGACATGTGTTCGACCTCAGAGGTATTCAGGACGGGGGTTGGCACATTGTGCACGATGTACTTCTTATGCAAGAAGTTGCGGCGGAGGCCGGTGGTGGTCAGGAAGAACTTGCATACTGCCTCTTCGACTATGGGCTTGTAGGCAAGGACTTGCTGGGCGGTTGTGTTTTCCATTACGGAAAGGAAGACGTTGCTGGCTCCAGCCTTTCAGATGGAGCAGATTTGGCAGGCAGACGGGGCCTTCTTCTCCACCAGCGCAGAGTTGACGGCATCCCGAATGGCGATAGGGTTAAACTCGGGGACTTCGCCCTCGAGATTGACAATGATTTCCCGTTCTCGCTTAGTGGGGTACTTCGGGGTGGGAGGGGTGGTAGCAGTCGGTTGTGGCGTGGCTGTGGCCTTGCCTTTGGTTTTCTTCACTACCTGAGCCCAGGTGGTGTCAGCAGCAGGGGGCGCCACTTGTGGCGCAGTGGGAGCGGGGGAGGCAAGGGAAGAAGAGATCTTCTTCACTGCTTTGGCAGTTTTGGACGTTTCTGACCGTAGCTTTTTGATGGAATCAGAAAGGGTAAGGTCAATTTCAGTGGGGCCTGCCTTAGCCGAAGCTGTGGCAGTGGTGTTGCGGGTGGTGATAGCCTCGAGTTCGTCAAAGCGGGCTTCAAGTGACTGTTGGCCGGCAGCAATAGCGGTGACCGCCTCCTGGATTTTGTTGACCGAGGCCAGGAGGGACGGGAGGGTTTGGGTGTAGAATTGGAGGTCGCGGTATCTAATGTACAAGTCGCCGATGAGAGGTGTGGTGTGCATTGAGATAATGTCGCCCATTCCAGGTTCGTTTTTGACAGCGGGGGAGATGCCGGACGCCTCGAATGAGGAGAACATTGCTTTCATGGTGGCAGCTTCGTCCCTTGCCTCTTGAGCGGGGGAATTAAGGGAGGGGGTTTGGGGTCGCTTTGAACTTCGCGACATTGTCACGATGTTTGTCGATGCGTTTAGATACTAATAGCTGAGAACTAAAATGTAGGGGGTAGTTTAAAGGTGCGAAGAAGCCTGATATGGAAGCGACCAACAACCCATCCTTGAATACCCTTCCAATCCAAAGAAATGAGTCATTAATGATATAAGAGATTACATAAGAAACAGAACCTGGAAGAAACCCTTAGAACCTCCATGACTCATTCTATTATCATCTGACCTGATCAGAATATTCCTAGAAGTCATAATAGAATTAATCAGCATCTTGGTATGAGTTTGGATTACCGATCATCGGGTTGATCATCATTATGCGATACTGGCTCGATTAGCTTGAGTCATACCAACTGTAAGTGACTAAGTCATGGGAGTTACTCAGGTTATTCTAATCATGTAAGGTACGCTTATCAGAGGATGACGGATTAGTCAGATTTTGACTCATCCTCAAAGAGGCACCACATTTATCAGCTATTAGGTTAGAGCCCATTCATGTATGGTCCTTACATGCAGAGGAACAGGATATACTCACTAATAGGTACTCATCTAATATAACCTATTATTACATAGAGGCCTTGGTACTATAGCTATAACATAAGCAAAAAAGAAAAGAAAATTACAGCACCCAACTCTACCAGGGAGAGCCTGAAACTTTAGAAATGTAACCTAAGAGGAAAGTAGAGGAAAAAAGAAAAGAAGAAAGGTAAGAGAAATATATGGGAAAGAAAAGGGAAAAGAAGCTGAGGTAGGGAAAAGGCATCTTAAAAATAAAATCTACTAAAGACTACATTCTAACCATTTCAAAGATTGCCCTATGGGCAATGCTGACCATCATTATGGGATATGCTATTTTAGTCTTAGGGTGACAGATCACCCTATATGGTTCGTATATGACTCGGTAAGGATACCTCAGGCATACTTCGCAAACGCTACTAAGTAAACTCAGATATCTCAGCTAAACTAAAGCTCAACTAGAAGATATCATTCCTACTATAAACAGGGTAGACTTCAGATGTGAAGACGAGAAAAGATGAATATATTCTTTAAGGCTAGAAGATAACTCAAAGGCTTTCACAATGGTGATCGCAGAGAAGACAAGGTAGCTATGTGGTAAAGAAGGAAGGAAGGAAAGACAACAAGAAAAGGATACTCTTTTCCTTCAGTCACACTCTCTAGCGGGCAGCACTATTTGCGAACTTAATCCAATGGCCTAACTAAGAGAGGGAGCGATACATCGCTGAGCGCCGTCAGGGTAACCCTTCATACGGCCATTGTGATCATCAGTCGCATTCGCTTGCAGGGACTGAACGAGTAATTAGGCAACCCTGCACGGTCGGGGAAAACTCGCTTACGCTACAAAACCCACGACCAACAGGTAATTCGTGGTATGGAATGGGACGAGCGGGATTTGAACCCACGACATTGCACGTTACCGTACAACGACACTAGGACAGCCATACCACTAGACCATCCTCGCCCCAGACAGACAACAAGACAAGGATACTCTATTCCCGATTTTACTAAAATACACTTTCCTCCAGCGGGGCGTCTTTTTCACTAACTTAATAGGATGGACTAACTAGGGGAAAGGAAATAAAACGAGCGTCATGGTTACTTTAAAGGAAAATCTACCGACTCCCAACGAAATGTGAAAAAAAAGAAGAGAAAAAACCCAGCCACAGATCCCACCTCTCTCTCCTACCTTCTACTCTCTCTCTAGCCAATGGTGACCTGGGGGGGCTCGTGCAATCCTTGTTTGCTTGGTGGTCTTCCGAGGCCTTTTTTGATGAGTTTTTCCCAACCATTTGGGTTTTTGTAGAGCAGGGTCCTGAGGTCTGTTTGGGAGGGGACGTCTTCTCTGGGGCTATACTTTGACTCGCATCTGAGGAGGAAGTGTTTGACCGATTGGGGGGCTCCGCACAGACATATATTATGCTCTCTATCCCAGGGTTTGAAGTTGGGGATGTACGCGTGTCCTGTGCGAAACTGGTATGCTCTTGTCGCTACGAACCTTGGGAGGTGGTCGTACTTGTCCGTGTATGGTTCTTCTTTTCCGGTGAGGCGTGCCATTTCGGTTTTGAGCGTCGATCGGATTCTGCGTCTAACTGTGCTCCTAGAGATGACTTTTTTGTGTTTTCAGTTTTTCAAGGGCCGTGCTCTGGAGGCCTTTTTCGCTTCTTGATCTGTTTCTTCATTTCCTTGGATGCCTTGGTGCACTGGTAGCCAGTCTATGTTTGCTCTGACTGCCAGTTTGGCCAACTCAGCGTTTCTTTGGAATATCTCTTTTGCCACATGCTGCGTGTTCGAGGGGTAGGGATTCTGTGCTGCCTTCAGTGCTGCTTGGGAGTCGCTTAGGATAGTGAGCTTGGCGATATTCTGGTGTTTTTTCTTGAGGTTCGCGGTTGCTTCAAAGGCTAGTCTTATTGCTTCTAGTTCTCCGTCGAAGACCTGGAGTCCGTGTCCCTGGCCTTTGCTTATTCTCGGTATTTCTTCCTGGCCTAGGTATCCGACTAGTCCGATTCTGATCTGGGACAACAAGACAAGGAAACTCTTTTCCCTCGGTCACACTCTTCTACTGGACGGCTTTGCGCGAACTTAATTGGATGGCCTAAGTAGAGAGGGAGCGATACATTGCTACGCGCCTTCAGGGTAACCCTTCATACGGCCATTGTGATCATCAGTCGCATTCGCTTACAGGGACTAAACCAGTAATTAGGCAACCCTACATTGTCAGGGAAAACTCGCTTATGCTACAAAACCCGCAACCGACCGGTAATTCGTGGTATGGAATAGGATAAGCGGGATTTGAACCTACGACATTGTGCGTTACCGCACAATGACACTAGGACAGCCATACCACTAGACCATCCTCGCCCCGGGACAACAAGACAAGCTTTCTCTTTTCTATCGGTCACACTCTACTACCGGACGGCTTTGCGCAAACTCAATCGGATGGCCTAAGTAGAGAGGGAGTGATACATCGCTAAGCGCCGTCAGGGTAACCCTTTATACGGCCATTGTGATCATCGGTCGCATTCGCTTACAAGGACTGAACCAGTAATTTGGCAACCTTGCACGGTCGGGGAAAACTCGCTTACGCTACAAAACCCATCACTGACCGGAAATTCGTGGTTTGGGATGGGACGAGCAGGATTTGAACCCACGACATTGCGCGTTACCGCACAACGACACCAGGACAGCCATACCACTAGACCATCCTCGCCCCGGACAACAAGACAAGCACACTCTATTCCCACTACTAAAAACTAAATACACTCTTCCCGCAGCGGGACGGCTTACGCGCTAACTTAATAGGATGGCCTGACTACGGAAAGTTCCTCCTCTTGACTGACTGAAAAGAAATCCTCCGCCTACTCGTACCGAAAAGAAAAACGCAGACAACTACGTACAAAAGCTGACCAGGGAAAAGCAATCGCTAGGCGAACCTTAAAGCAACGAAAGAAAAACCCCCTACGCAGACTACGCGATCGAGCGAAAAATAAAAGAGAAGAGAGAAAGAGAAACGCGCAAACTCCTCCGCACTTTACCGAAGCAGAAAAACACTAACTACACCGCGAAAAAACAAGAACAAGGTAGGGGGGGGGGAAACTAAACTCCACCCATAGTGGTAGACTTATCCTTCCTGTTAGACTCGGCAAGTTTGGCCTGGATTATCGTCATACAGATCGGATCGTTCGCTTTGTAGGGGCCGGCGCAATTAGCACATCGGAGAACGGTGTTCTCGCAGGCGAAACCTTTCAGTTGCTTGCAGTCGGCGACACCGCATGTATGTTCGGAGATGGTGTGGGGGCTGGCACAGAGGCGGCAGTAGGGAGGGGATTGACAGTTTTAGACCGGGTGTCCAAACTTCGAGCAGCGGGAGCATTGGGTGGGACAACAAGACAAGAACAACTGCATGCTTATATATCCTATCCTTTACCTGAGCTAACAAAGAGATGACAAAGGAAATAGAAACACAAAGAACTAAGACCTATATAGATGATCTCCTAATTCCTAATCGCCGAAACCTGTAGAAGAGTCTGCAATGGACAGGACACGATCAGTACTAGATTTGACTATGATTGCCTATCACCCTCTCAGGCCTCACTCCTGATTTGTGATAGTCTCTTACAATATGAGTCTGATTGCCCATCCATGACCTCATAGCTAACTAGGCCAATGTTATGTCATGCTGATAGCTGATTATGTAGTAACTGTGGGGCTAACTTCCTACGCTTAGTTAGGGCTAATGGTAAAGCTACACTATGCTACACCACACCACGAGGTCATGTAATAGAGGATCATCTCTAGAGTACTTAACACAATGGTAAAGGGTGGAGATGGCATACTCATATGTTGACAATCTAAGCATAACCTCCATCATAGCGCATCGTATATGTACCTTGACGCTGACCACTACCAGTATCCATAACAGTTAGTGATAAATTATGAAAACTTGATAATTATCTCCTTTGAGGCCTGAAGTTGTTTGACTATATATATGTTTTTTAGGATCAGTTCATTCCTTTTAGCCTCTATTCATAGGCACTAGAAAACAATATGATAAGGGGTTTTATGGTCATCATAATAGTAGGGGTAGGAGGGGCCACAGAGGTAGAGGGACTTATATCCTGCTAAATAGGACTTCTATATTTGCATCTAAAAGATCTGCATCAATAGAAATCTCAGTAGCTTTAACATATAATCCTTTAAGAGAGAGAGGTAGAGGAGTAGGAATCAATGTACTCAATATATACCCCTTTCAATTCTGATAGTACTTTCTAGTCATAGGGGGAGAGAGTATCTGTTTAGTGAAGTGGCCTGGTTTGTAAACTCCCTCAGTGTTAAAGACTTCCCTAGTAATTAATATCAATTACTACTACTATAAAACATAAATTAATTTAAGTGGAAAATAATATACCTTTGACTAAACCTGAAAAACTCTAGTTTCATCAACTAAGCTGAAGTCTAAATAGGTTAATCTGTTATAAACTATTAATAGTAGATTTAATTACATTCAGTATATCCCCTACCATAATAAAAACTCAGCATTAGAAAGAATTAAAAGACTAGAAACATAAGTTACAACTAAGACAAAAATAGGATTATAAGGGGAAGTAAGTAAATAAAGGTATAAAGAGCTAGCTAAAGTAAGACTCTATTATAAGTGCAGTGGTATAGGGGAGAAAATAGCTAAAAACTAAGAAACTAAAACCTATATAGAAAAATATGTGAAAAAGGGAAAAGACTAAAAAAACCCCTAAAAGTATGGTCCTAGTAAGCTATTAAAGAAGTAGGGAGTAGGTTTTTAGACATCACCTCATACTATTCATCTTAAAGGATGTACTAGTTATTTTAATAGATAAAAAAATATAGTAGTGTAGTTAAACAACTTCACCTTATTCAAGTATATAGTAGGTAGAGTTACTAAAGGTAATATACTAATTAGTTTTATAGTTCTTGTTTAGGATTATGGGACCCTTAGAGATTCAGAAATAGTTGTTGTTAACAATGATAGTTATAATAACTAAGGAGAGATTTTACTAGTAACCTTCACTTTAGGAGTAAGCTAGTATGGGGTTTATGCTAGAAGCATTCTGTGATTAAATATCTTAATCTATTTACACATTATAGATATGTGCTCAAAGTCAGAGACACTAGTGGCTTATGTAGGCATGTTGTGTATAATGTACTTCTTATATAAGAAGTTTCTGTAAAAGCTTGTAGTGTTAGCAAAAAACTTCCTAATAGCTTCTTTAAGAGTTACTTTATAGGTAAGAACCTATTAGGTAGTTGTGTTTTATATGATATAAAGAAAGATGCTATATAGGCTACCTTTTTAGATAGATCAGATTTGGGAGGGGGAAGGGGAGGGGTGGAAGGGGGGATAGTTCATTTTTTTTCTTACAGTCATATAAGTAATAATCTAAAGAATATACTCTCATATCTATATGAGCTATAGAGTAATAATAATATATCCCCTCTGAAAAATAAACAAAATAGTAGCATAATAAAAAGAAACATGAATGAAATCAAGTCTATAGAGTTAAATCTAAATCAAGTAAAGTAGGGGTAATATCCTCCTTAAGAAAATCAGAAACATATAAGTAATGTGAAGAAGTAGATAGATAAGTAGAAGGAGCTATAGCTGATCCCTTCGTAGGAACAATGTCTGTAAGAGCATTGTAGTCTAAAAAGAAATAGTATAGTCTATATAATAACTACATACTAGGGAGGAGGGAAAGAGGGGGTACATGACAGAGATCTAGTTAGGGGAGCAGAATAGACTAGTATAGACACTTATAGCTTAAAAGGATAAGTATAGTTTAGAAAGCCTGTCCTGATTTTAGCAATGTATATAACTATCATTTTAGTTTTCCCCTTTGACTGGAATATTTTTTCAAGGTCCCTGGGTATTGGTATATATCATTTTCTTACTTCTCTCTATGTTAGGGACTTAAGGATCATGTGACGGGAGACTTGTTGAGGATATAGATGTAGGTATTGGCACAAGAAGCTTCACAAGAGGGTATTACTGAGTAGACTCAGATATCTCAACTAGCAAGCTAGAACCGCTTGTGATTTTACCTTTATCATCGAGTCAAGAGAGAACAATAGTTTTTAGAAGAGAATAGCAAAATATATTCTTAAGGCTCAAAGATGGTACAAGATTTCTTATGATGGCTAGCGAGAGAAGAAGAAGAAACCTAAAACACATCGCTCGGGGGGGGGGGTAATTCATTTTTATTTTATCTTTACGACCCCGCTAGGGGTCGTCAAAAAGAACCTCCACTTGCAGCTATGAAAAGCTATGGCGTGAGGTAAAAAGACAGCCGACCTAGTGTCGGTAGCGCAGCCTACGGTTTACAAGATAAAATACAGGTTTGTTCCCGAATCCTCCTCGCTTACACGTAATAAACTAAAGAAGAAACGGGGCGGAAAGGAAAGAGCGGCGGGGGAAAGTAAAAACCAAGATGAAAACGCGACCGGCACAGATGCGCCCATCCAGCACGTCAAAACAGCATAGAAAACTTTAAGCGAAAAGGAAAAAGAAAAGCCCGGGGAACCCCTTTCCCATCTCCAGCGAGGCGAACCTTACAACAACCGGAAAGGATCGAGGCAATAGCAAAGAACACTAACCAAAGAAAAAGGGAAGAAAACGGACAAAGGAGAAAACACAAGTCAAACTCACAAAACTTTTACACAAAGGGAACAACAAAAGCGGAAAGAAAGATGAACTACCGAGGGGCCCTACGTCTCCATTCCCTCTTCCATCACGGCACGCAGGTTCTCCACTCGCTTGTTATTTTCGGCCAGAGCTTGCAAATAAACGGGGCAGAGGGGATCGTTAGCGAAGTGGGCGGCATCGCAATTAGCGCACTTAAGCACTGTATGATCGCATAGTCGTCCGCGGCGTTTATACTCTGTGTTGCCACAGAAGTGTTCGAAAATGGCGTGGGGTCCAGCACAAAGGCGGCAGTGGGGGGAGGAGGTGCACTTCAGTTGGTGATGACCGAAGCGACAGCAGCGGGAGCACTGAGTGGCCTTGGAGAAGGCAATGTAGGGGTCGGTCCTGCGGTTCTTGTTGAGTATCGTAAGACCCTGGGAGATGCGGTAATGATTATTGTTCACCACCACGGTGACGACAATAGAGGAAGCAGGTTTGCCGACCAGCTTGTCCTTCAAAGCGAGCCAGCGTGGGATTTGGGCGAGTACAACACCTTGGTTGAATGTCTCGATTTCCTTGCGGATAAGCGACATATGTTCGACGTCAGAAGTGTTGAGGACGGGGGTTGGCACATTGTGCACGATGTACTTCTTGTGAAGGAAGTTTCGGCGGAGGCCGGTGGTGGTGGGGAAGAACTTGCGAACAGCTTCCTCGACGGTGGGCTTGAATGCAAGGACTTGCTGGGCGGTGGTGTTCTCCATGACGGAGAGGAAGACGTTGTTGGCCCCGGCCTTTCGGACAAAGCGGATGCGGCAGGCAGACGGAGCCTTCTTCTCTACTAGGGCAGAGTTGACGGTATCCCGAACGGTGATGGGGTTAAACTCGGGGACTTCTCCCTCGAGATTGACAATGATTTCCCGTTCTCGCTTGGTTGGGTACTTCAGGGCGGGAGGGGTAGTAGCGGTCGGGGTCGGCGTAGCTGCGGCTTTGCCTTTGTTTTTCTTTACCACCTGAGCCCAGGTGTTATCAGTAGGAGCAGGGGGTGCCACAGGTGGCACAGTGGGGACGGGGGTAGAGAGGGAAGAAGATATCTTCTTCACTGCTTTTGCGGTTTTGGACGTTTCCGACCGTAGCTTTTTGATAGAATCCGAAAGCGCGAGGTCGATTTCAGTGGGGCCTGCCTTAGCTGGGGCTGTAGCAGTGGCGTTGCGGGTGGTGATGGCTTCAAGTTCATCGAAGCGAGCTTCGAGGGACTGTTGGCCAGCGGCGATAGCGGTGACAGCCTCTTGGATCTTGTTCACAGAGGCGAGGAGGGACGGTACAGCACTAGAAAAGAACTCCAGCTGTTTTGACACGATATACACCCTTGGCTCTGGGTCGAGAGTGAACGTCTGGAGTGTTTTGTCCTGTAGTAGGCATTTGGCGAGGGGGGATGTCATGAACTGTTCGAACACGTTTTTGATTGACTGCGCTTCGTCCCTTGCTTGCGGTGGGATTGGGGGCTGGGTGGGGGGTTGGGAAGACTGTGAACGTCGCGACATTGTCACGATGTTTGTTGATGCGTTTAGATACTAATAGCTGAGAACTAAAATGTAGGGGGTAGTTTGAAGGTGCGAAGAAGCCTGAAAACACATCGCTCGTCTGCTCCCTCTTAAATACCCAATTCCGACCAAGTAGAAACAGAGAAATTTTTCAATGAAACGAAACCCAAAGAAACATTCCATCCCAATTCCCTTGCTCTTTTACGATTCCCTAGAAGGAGATCAGTTTTACGATCGGAGAATCGACAGAAGAGTTTTGGCTTGATCGTTCAGGACTCTTCAGAGAAAACTCCTCTAGTCCTATCCCATAACGATGCGACTGATCAGCATATCACGATGAGATCAGGGTGACGAGTCCCATCATCGATCGCATTTGTCTGATCCCATGTACATCGTGTTGTCAATACCTTACTTCACTTAGTCAAAGCTCCATGGTGACAACACTCGTCACATGATTCCATGGCTTGAGAAGTGATCACGGTTTTTGATATACCTAACGATTGACTTGCACATGTTCTGGTACATAGGTAGACCACTTGGTACAGCTTATCTGTAACAGATCACATATTATATAGTCTCGTAATGCTAGTAGCACTATGTATAGAGATAATATTTCAGTCCCTATAGGGTTACCATGGAAAGGTAGGATTACCTTGATTGTATCTATAAGATCCTACTCACAATTTCTGTTTTGAGATTAAAGATCTAGTTTTTAGAAAATGTTCTAGATTCACATATATTTTACTATTATTTCTTAGTTGCAGATTTAAATTTGCAACTGGTCCAGATATTAAGCTTTTGGAATATAGTAGTATTTCACTAAGGGTCTTCTATTTCACTGGTATCATAAATGTAAATTATAGATATTTTATTAAAGCTACATATTGAGATAAGGTTGACTACTTAACATCTTTCACATGTGCATTAGATCCCTACATTTCAAGATTGACTAATATCTTACCAGCCTACAGCATTGTGTATAGAGGTTGATGTAGTAAGGAGACTTGATAGACAATGGGATATGGATTTTGTTTGTCATAACTTTCGCTGCATACAATCCTTTGGACATGTACTGTACAGTACTAAATAAAATGAATACAAATATTATTATTATTATATATTATAGGGCTTGGTTTACTGCACAACAAAGGTTTAAGACTAATCTATATTATGCCGAGATCTGGCAGTACTGCATTCCTTTGGTACTTCGACTACCGGCAATGCTTAGTATATATTAGTTGGATTGTTTAGCTAAACTTCCTATGCTGTAGACCAAAGTTCGCACCCCGGATTTTTCCAATAGCGAATCTTGAATTTCTTTCTGCTGACCTTTTTCTGCTCCTTTTATTTTTCTTTCCTTTCCTTTCTTTTCCTTCCCTCTTTCCCCCTCCCCCTTTTCTTTCCAACAAAACAAACAGTTATGGTGTATGGTAGTTTTATCTTTCTTCCTACAGTCTATTTTATCTTTGGATGCCGTAGTTCAAAGAAATCGTCAAAAATAGGTTTTCTTCGATCTTCGGTTTACTTTGAGCGCATTCGGGGTCAACTTTTTTTTGTTTCTATTTTTCTGAAACTACGATACGGTTAATCTAAATGAGCAGTTGGTTCAGGTCGGTACGGTTGAATCAAAGTCACATTACGTCATTCCGTCTTGGCTTACCCAACGACAGAAAACGCTATTCCTCCTCCAGAAGTGAAGGCGGTGGATTCAGGCTATCTCGTGCATAACTATGTTGGAAGTCCTCTTAATACTCTCTTATATCTGACCGGGCCTATTGGAATCATTTTACGAAACAACATGATACATAATGTTTTCCGGATTTCTTAACAGATTTAACCTGTTGTATAGCCACCTACATCCTCAATATTGGTAAATTTGGGGCTAATTACCGCGAAAGTAGTCATCTGGTAATACCTGACATAATAATGTTGCGTGACCAGTCGAGTGGGTGGTGTTTTGGGGTCTTCGAGGATGACAAATTTAGCACTTCCAATCTGCCGGTCTTCCACGCTGGCAAGGTTTTTGCGACCAAGCGATCATCTGGATGTATCACACTCTAGGGTCCGGGAAGAGAGCCGCTCGTTTGGTACTCGATTGAATGTACCCCAACGGCAAACACTACGATTGTAGAGCACTAGCAGTAATCCGGCTGGTGCAAGCAGAGCTGAAAATGCAAGTCCAGCATTCGCAAGCGCCGAGCTACGCGTACATCGTACTCCACAGGCATACACGATCGCGTACAGGCTCACACGATCGCGTACAGGCTCGTCGTCGTTTATGCAACAGTTGTGCAGTAGGCTCTCTCCGAAAGCAATAGCAACTTCAGTGATAATGCGGGAGCAAGCTTTCTTTATCGATTACGGCCCTTGGACGAGCGGTGAGAGTCCCTGCTGGGCGTGCACGTGAGCAGACCCATTCGCCCGGAGCGCAGCGGTTGCTCCTTTCCCGCCCTTGTCGAACCCCGGCGGCGCGAAGCCAGATCGGGGATCAGGCGTCGTGGTGTTAATGTCGACGCTGGAAGCCGTGGCAGAGGCTCCGAGACATTGTCGTGGCGTGTTGCACCAAGACTCCAAACATGCAAAATGCTCCATCGTGCGGCGTGCTAGAATGAATACATATAAATAAGGAGCCAGTTTATCCTTTGCTTGCACCTGCGCCTGTGTACGCGACTCCACCGCCCCATCGTAAACGAGGTTTCGCGTTGTTAATATAGAGCGAACGTTGTAAGGCCAGGTCAGCGATCGAAGGAAGCGGAAACCATGAAGGCGCTCTTCGGACACGGTGCGTTGGCACTGATACTAGGGGTCTCCTGGTGCTCCGCGCAGATCGGCATCGACGATGTTTTGAGAACCTGGAAGGACTCCCCCTACGCGAATTATCCGACTCAGTTCACAAGGGATATCGTTCCGGTAAGCCGAGATTTCTTTGCGAGTTTAGGTTTTCCCAGCGATCTGGTTGCGTTAAGTTATGTTGCGGGTTGTGGTGAGGCCGAGTTCTGAATTGTCGAGTATAACAGAAAAGGATCCATTCCCATAACGACTACTGGCGGACGGTTCCGTTGTACTCAGGTATGTGCAGTCCTGGTGGATACGCTATGGAGATTGGGGGATCATGGGCGGCACCGTACTTACTCGTTGTGTCGTACTCAGCCATCTCACAGGGAGCAATCTCTGTCGAAGCGGATGTCTGGCTCTACAACGATACCCTTTATGTATGTCTCGAAGCTGCAAATACCCCATTTACTATATATCAATCCCAGGAACTAACAAATAATCCCCAGGTTGGCCATGATACATCTTCGCTTACCCAGAACCGAACCTTCGAGACTCTCTATGTCAACCCGCTTGTCGAAATCCTTACCCAACAAAATCCACATTCCCCCTTCGTCTTCGGAACAACCAGGAAGTAATATCTCCGATGTGTCTCATACGTAGCGCTGGAAGTGATATACAATGAAAGCTAACAAACCATAGTGGCGTCTTCGATACTTCTGTCTCCCAAACTCTCTTCCTCTTCGTCGACCTTAAGACCTCCAGCACAGAAACCTTCCCCTACGTAGTCAATGCCCTCGAACCTCTCCGAAAGCTTAACTACCTAACCGTCGTCAACGGCTCCACCATCATCCCCGGTCCCGTAACGGTTATCGGCACAGGCAACACACAGCTCGAACAAGTCGCGTCTCTAACGTACCGCGATTTCTTCTTCGACGGACCACTACTATCGCTGGATGCGGAGAATATCACCAAGATTGTGTCGCCGATTGCCAGCGCCGATTTCTCATCGGCGATCGGCGACGTTTTGGGTGCGGATTTGTCGAGAGACCAGCTAGCCAACCTGAGGAGCCAGGTCAAGAGTGCCCATGATAAGGGGATTTGGGTACGGTACTGGGATTTGCCATCATGGCCAATAACTACTAGGAATAGCGTTTGGAAAGTTCTGCTAGAGGAGGGAGTGGATCTGCTGAATGTGGATGATTTGGAGGCTGCTGCGAACGTTAAGTGGTGGTCGAGGAAGAAATAGACACGATTTTTGCGGAGAAAATTGCTTTTTATTTCAGTTATTTTTATTTTTTCTGTAGGGATTAGGACTTATTTAATAAGGGGTAGAAATTATTTCTTAGTATATATTAGAGATATATTTAGAATCGAAATTTTTTATATATAAGCATATACATGGACTTATTATATATCTGCACGGAAATTGGCTGTGTCTTCTACACAGCTCTTTCTAATTACCGTGTGTCTGAATCCTCTTCCATAGATATCTCACTTGCTAGCGTGGCCTTCAAATGTGACTAGTAGCCGCGACCACGGGTATCCTCTGCGTACTCCATACCCGGCGGATTGAAAGAGGCAATTATCGCACTTACCTCAACAGCTAGGACATGCTATATTTTTACTTTTCTTTTTTCTTTGTTCTTTTTTCTTTCTTTTTTTTTTTTTATTTTTTTCGCTGCTGGTATTCGCTCTCATTGAGGCATGAGTACCTAGCTTCCTTCTAACTTAGAATTGCAGAACCATTCGAGAACCACTGTGTTTTGTAATTGCGTGCACAAATTCTTTTAACTCGAAGGGATATATCGTGTTTGACAAATCCAACGGTATCTCTGTGAAGCGGTACTTTGGAGCTTCTATACATCTACCGGTAATGAAGATTACTCTGCCAATGGAACCGCGAGATGCGGGGACTAAAGTGTGGCGGTGATTGATAGCATGTGCTTCGGCTTGGACTCTTGCGGCTTGCGCAATGGTGTATTGACATTGCACTCACATTTGGGCTGGTTGATTTTCGTCATGTCGGATACGATAACTTGATATTGATTGTTTCAAGTTATGGAGCAGCGTTACACCAGCAGAATTCTAGGTACTTATTCTATCATGCATCAGATGATTGCTCAGAAGACACAAGGTCACTTGAAAGTGGTGAAACGATGCAGCCACAAAGCTGCAAAAAATTGGCCGATATATTGTGTTCGCTGGGAGAAAAGGCCTTCGAGCGGGTGAGTGTGAGTCGCCGTCATATGTTGGCCCGAGAGAGTTGAAAGGTTGAAAAGTTGGAGGGCATACGGCATATTTTGTAGAAACGGGCGGGCGTTCGAAAGGAATTGGGGATTAGTAAAACTGAAATACAATCAATTCGCTCGTAAGTCGTCTCTAGCAGAGCAAAAAAAGCACGCGCACTCGACCCCGCTGGACAATTAGTGTGGAAACTATCTATACCAAAAAAAATTGCGTAATGTTTGCATGGATGTAGCATATCGTTGGGAACTATCACTAATCCTAATGCCCTATGAGTTCTGGCAGAGTATTTGACTCAAGCGGATGTTGTCAGTCAGAGGGACATGTATACCTTAAGCCGCACTTCCGGGCAGTTAACTGAGAGATGGTGCTACAGTACTCTGAGTATGTTTTACTTTTACCGACCAAGAACAAACCATTTGGTTCAAGCTGCCGATAAAAGAAAAGAAAAAAATCGTAAAGTGCAACAATAAGAAAGAAAAGTACGTAACTGGCGTACGAAAGGTGCATCTGACCAAAAAAAAAAAAAAGGAAATTTTCAACCCGTACCCTAGTGCTCGGTAGCCGATGATGGGCCCGGAACTATGACTATGCAAGGGCTTTTCCTAATCAGGCTACAGTTTTTATTAGTACAGGTGCAAACGAAAAAGTCTTTTGGTCACGTGAAAGCTGATAAAGATGCGAAACTCTGTCGTAACCACGAAGTCATCCGCTTTGATTTGATTAATCATCAACTTGGACTTCAAGGATAAGTTACAGCTTGTTATAGAGAATGGAAGAAAGAACAACTTTGATGGTTAGGCAAGTACATAGAGATTTGTTCGTTGAATTTTCGTTGAATTGGTCGCACAGTATCTCGTCCCTCCTTTACAAAATCTTTGTCAACTTTCACATGAGTAAAAGACTTGTTCACACCATATGTACTTTTGACATTTTTCTTCAGGATCTTGGGATTAGGCCTTCCGAAAAGGCTTAATATGGCATTATATTCAGAGACATTAGCTTTTCAGAGGGCAAGCCTGATTTTAACCCTTGCAAAAAACATTTTCGGCGCATCTGAGATACTCTTGGCAATAATCCGTATAGGGTCTTGGCATTTCTGGTCGGCATTTTTGGCGGTCATTAACGGGGCTTCTCATAAAAAATGGGTCTCACCTTCAACTCTTAAAACTCGGCAACGACTTTGTATTTTTTATTTTTGAGAACCAAGGATTATAGAGCGGACCAAATAATGTTAACAATTTTAGCTTAAATGGAGGTGCTATAAACGTCTTCGCCGAGGAGTGGAAAATTGCCGAAGCCATCCCAGGTCCTTGATGACCAGCACCATTGGTATCCAAATATTATTACGCAGCTCACTTTCCAATTAGCGACTACCAATAAACAAAGTAACACACATCACGTGATAATTACGAAACCTATCCACCTAAACTTCACTCCACGGTGAGACAAAACATTGGGGACTCCCGACGGCGTATTTTGTAATAGTAAGTCTTTTTTCCCTAAAAGAATTTTTATTGAAGCTCTTTGCGGCAGTATTAAAGAGCATGTGTCGGTATTACATATAACATGACCTACCAAGTTACTTAGTTTACACCAGAGAAATACACTCCTTTACTTTCGAAATACAGTCGTATTCGGTAAATGTATATACTCTACATGCACATACATACGCACGTACCCAAAAGACGGGTGAGGCGTTATGAGTAATTTTCAGTGCAACTCGTATGCAACCGATCGGAGTGCCTCCGCACAGTGCCTACACTTACTTCCAGTCTGCAGTGTAAAGTCTAGAGTTTCTATTTGTGTAGCAGTTTAGCACGGATTTTGCTTTGGTACGTGCTATATGTGCATGCCTGAGGTACCACAGGGCGCGAAGGGATGAGTGAATTTAGCGCCGTGTCCCGGATTGTGTCATAGCATTGCGCATTGGATGGAAGCTGAGATGGCATAAGTTCTCGCCACCTCGCTGTTCTTGGATTCACGGTAGGAGTTGGAGTCTTGAAAGCTGAGAAATCTATTGCGCGGCAAAGTTGAAGAACAGGTAAAATGTTAGTATAACCTCTTCTAAACCAAATTCTCTGTCCTCCGAGGGCCTTACATGCTATGCTAATCTATATCTAACAGCTTTACTTTAAAATAGAAAGCCACCATGCGATTCATTAATCTCCTCCCTGCATTCGTCTTCCTTCCCTTCACCACATCTCACCCTTCCTCCTCCTCCTCCAAAATAACGACCTACACCTTCCCCGTCTCCAACACCACCTTCCCCGAAGGCATCGCACGCCAGCCGAACAGTCCCTACTTCTACAGTGGCTCGATCACCACGGGCACAATCTATCGAGGCAACGTCTTCTCTCCGTACCTCGAACTATTTATCCCTGGCGGTACTAGCGGCCTCGTCATCGCTGCTGGCATGAAAGCCACACCCACCCACCTCTTCGTCGCAGGAGCCACTGCAGGAACGGTTTTTGTCTTCAATTTAGAGGGCGAAGCAAGATTGGTGCATACGTTTAGCAATGGATTATCAGAGAATGCAACGATCCTAAATGATTTGGTGCTGGCGCGGGATGGGACCGTGTACATTATAGACTCGATTGCTCCGATTATTTGGGTTATAACTCCGGAGCAGTTACAAGGTAAGACGGTGGAGCAGGAATTGGGCGTTTTGGTTAGGATGCCGCCGGAAGTGGCAGGTACAGGTTTTGTGGGGAATGGGATTGTTATTACGGACGATCAGAAGTATCTTCTTGTTGGTGACGTTCTAAATCGGAGGTTGTATCGGGTGAGTTTGGAGAGTAGGGAAGTTGATTTAATTGATTTGGGAGGCGGCGAGGTAATATCTTGCATATATCAGCTTTCTATGAAATACTCCTGACCATAAATGATGTGCAGATTGGAGCAATTGATGGTGCACTAATCCGCGGTTCGTATCTCTACTGTGTCAATGGCGATAGTCGCCTCGGGAACTTTATCGACGTGGTTAAGATCCTTCCACCATACCTGGAGGGTAAGGTGGTAGGACAGATTCGGAGCCCGCTCCTGTATATGCCGTCTACTGCTGCGTTTGATGGGGACGATCTTCTGGTGGTCAATTTTCAGTTTAGAAATCCGACACCGACTGTCCCGTTCACGATTGTGAGGGTTCCGTCAAAGGTGGGGAATTACTAGCATTCCTCAATTAATGGGTTATATTTATCGAGGGTTGTATGCTTGCAGGTGAAATTGTAACAAATACAACTGCAGGTGTTGTTTTCATGCGATGTCAATCGAGATACTGAATGATGGCTTGAAAAATAGTAAAAATGGAAGGGGAAAGTTTCAGAAAACTAGCACGCATACGTATGCTTTACAAAAATACTTAATTGAAATATGTACATGTACATGTGTGGCGCTTGGTCAGCATCGATGCTGAGGTAAAATCAAGTAACCGAAAACATAAGTTTGCATCCATTTTAACTCCTTTTTACTACTATACCTATGTTTAATCAAGCTCAAAGGAAAGTCGTGCCCGGTGCTTGAGCTACAATTACTGGGGCACTATTCACTACAGCGAGTGAAACATGAGCCCTCGTATGTAGGTATACATATTCCATGTCATCAACACCCAGTGTTCTCAATAGGCCGGCCCAGGCCGTTGGAGACTCCGGCCCGGCCCGGGCTACCTTAGCGCAGGTTTTTTTTGTAACGGCCTGGGCGCCTGTAGGCTAGCCTATAAGCCATACAGATTCCGAAAATAAGTGTGAAACATCGCTGTTAAACATGCTAAGAGGACTTCGTTACTTTTAATATCAAAGAACTTTAATTAAAAGACGTGATATTATATACAAAAGTGAAGAAGAAGAAAAAAATAAGGTGCATTCAGCCTCTATATTCCTTCTACCGGGGACCCGGCAAATAACCTTTTCTTTCAAGAATGGCTGCACGTTCCTGGGGACCCTTAACCATCTTTTCCGTCTGGATGATCCACCGGCACCGACTGTTGAGAGGCAGAATCTTTTGGACGTAAAGTGCAAGTCGAGTGTGAAGGCATTTATGTAGATGATGAGGGAGTCACTGGGTCATGCATCGTGAGTAAAAAGGGTTATCGAGTTAAAAAAAAAAAAAAAAAAAAAAAAAATCCGCTGCCGGTAGGGTTCTATATCGGGCAATTTCGACGCCAAAAGCGAAAATTTACAACCCCTTAAACGCATGGGGAATTAGTGAAAATATTGGATAGACGCCTGCAGGCGCCTATAGGCCCCCGCAAGCCGGCGAATCATTGGCCCGGCCGGCCCAGACCAACAAGTGCTTCGGCCTGGCCCATAAAGCTTACTGGCTTGCAGGCCGCCTGTAGGCCAGCCTAGCTCATTGAGAACACTTGTTGCCATGCTACCTCTCAGGCAGAAGGGCGTGGATACAGACAGCGGAGAATGTAACGGCGATACACCACTACATATTGCAGCTATGAATAGCCCCGAGAGAGTGGCAAGGCTACTACTCGAGCAAAAAGGCACGAATTCGAAGCTCCGAAGCTGTTTCCTCGGTGCACCTCTACATGACGCACTGCGTAGCGGCCATGAAACAGTTACCATGCTGCTGTTCAGGCAGAGGGGCATGGATTCAGACAGCGGAGGACATAACGGTGATACACCACTACATATTGCAGCGAAGAATGGCCTTGAGACTTTGGTGAGATTGCTTCTTACATGGGACATCCTCGATTTGAACTACCAAGGAATTACACCACTCCAAGATGCGAAAAGAAATAAACATACGAGAGTTGTGAGGATTTTGGAAGAGATAGGACAAAAAAAAAAAAAATTAATTGCAAGATTTATAGCTAACACCATCCTTTGTTTGATCTGGGAGGCAGCGACAGTCCTAACAGGAAATACAGATAGAATGGACTATTAACTCAAATACGACCATAACATAAACCTTAACCCCACATGTAGTTACCGCGCACAGGGAAAACGATTTTCTAGCTCAGGGTTATATCAGCATTCATCGAAGGAATGCTTCACGTCAATGACTGTAACTCCTGCGTTACCTTGTCTTTTCTTTTTTTTTTTTTTTCCTTTTTAAATCAGTCCAATTTTAATGTTTTGAATATGCTTGGTCTACTCTTTCTTCCTTGGCAGTAGTTTTTTTTTTTTTTTTTTTTTTTTTTTTTTTTTTTTTTTTTTTTTTTTTTTTTTTTTTTTTT
>JABYPW010000198.1:0-33692 GCA_016880775.1 Phymatotrichopsis omnivora | reverse complement strand
GAGGGGGAATTTCATTTTATTTTATCTTTATAACACTGAAGGGGTCATCTAAAAGAACCTCCATGTGCAGCTATGTAAAGCTATGACGGAGGTAAAAAGACAACTGACTTAAGGTCGGTAGTACATCCTATGGTTTACAAGATAAAATATAGGGTTGTTCCTAAATCCTCCTCGCTTACACGCAATGAACTAGAGAAGAGACGGAGTGGAAAGGCAAGAGTGATGGGGGAAAGAAAAACTCCAAAACAACATGCGACAGGTATAAAAGCGACTACCCAGTACATCAAACAGCAGAAGAACTTTAAGAAAAAGGAGAAAGCAAAGCCTAGGGAACCCCTTTCCTATCTCCAGTGAGGTGAACCTTACAACAACTGGAAGGGATCGAGGTACAAGTAAAAACACTAACTAAAGATAAAGGAAAGGGAAAAGACAAAGGAGAAAACAGAAGCCAAACTCACAGAATGCTTCCATATAGGGAACAACAAAAGTAGAAAAAGAGATAAAACACTGAGGGGCTCTAAGTCTCCATTCCCTCTTCCATCACAGCACACAAGTTCTGCACTCTCTTGTTATTATTAGCTAAGGCTTGCAAATAAATGGGCAGACATGATTGTTAATAGTGTGGGCAGCATTGCAATTAGCGCACTTAAGCACTATTTGTTTGCATTATCATCCACGGTGTTTGCACTCTGTATTACCACAGGAGTGCTCAAAGATAGTGTAGGGTCTGGCACAGATGCGGCAGCAGGGGGAGAATGTGTACTTCAGTTGATGATGACCAAAGTGGCAGCAGCGGGAGCATTGGGTGGCCTTTGAGAAGGCAATGTAGGGGTCAGTCTGATGATTCTTGTTGAGAATAGTTAGGCCTTGAGAGATGCGGTAATGGTTATTGTTCACAATAACAGTGATCACAATTGACGATGCAGGTGGATGCCATGCAGCAAGTTACATTCTTTAAAGGTACTGAGGAACTTCAACACTCCTAGTCTGACCTTTAGCAGAGGCTCCTGGATGCCCAAGTTGAATCAGTCACCTAGTATGATAACCATCACCAGGAATTTCCTCCAGTCAAGCCTGGTGACCTTGTGCTCCTTAAACGAGGAAATCTTCTATCTCCTAGACCTTGGCACAAGTTATATTTAAAGTTTGCAGGTCCCTTCTAGGTTGTCAAAAAAATAGAGGAAAGGGCTTACAAGCTCAGACTCCGATTCTCCTAGAAGATTTATCCAGTGTTCCATGTCTCCTAGCTTGAACCTTACCTAGAATCAACCAACTTCCCTCACACTTCTACCCCTAACCTAGAAATCGATGATGAGGATTAGTATTATTTTGTTAGGGAAGTCTCTAAGGTCTGACTTTATTGAAGATCTATGAAACTCTAATACTTCATTCTCTAGGAAGGATACTCCAATGATGAAGGCTTATAGGAACCTGAGGAAAACCTATTAGTCAATAGTGAACCCATAGAAGAGTTAGTCAACTATTGCCTACATAATCCAAAAGCTGAAATGCAAGCCACTGAAGGAGAGAATGTTCTACTGCATAAGTGAAGGAGAAGCAACTAATTAAGTAACCCTTCCTTCTATTACGGTTCAAGATGACAGTTCTAGGAGTTGGATACAGCACTAAGCTAGGATACTCAACTCCAAGTAGGTCTTCTTTTTGTAACCTGGGATCCCTCATCCTCTTACCTGATCTTAGGGATATTCATACCTCTCTATAGTGAAAAGCCTCTTCTAACCTGTTGACTATTGCACATGGGGACCATGCACCTTATGGGGGGTATAGTTTTACAGATGACTGTACCAACTGGTATACCCAGGTAATAGGACATGTGTAGACATTGTTCCAAGTCAACCAGAAGGTATATTAGAACCTATGACTATCCTATTAGCCACAGAACTACATGATGTGTACTGTGACCACCAAGGCTTAACTAAGTGAGATGAGGCATTGACAACATGACATATATGAGATTGGATGTATGCGATTGATGATAAGGCTTATCACCTTGATTTCATTATAATATGCTGATCGGTCACATTGTTGGAGGACAGGACTAGAAGAGTTCTTCTTTCAAGATCCTAAATAATCATGCTAAAACTCTCTCTCATTCTCTCATCATGAAACTGATCTCCTTTTAGGGAATTGTGAAAGAATATAGGAATCGTAATAGAATATTTTGATGGGTTTTAATTTATTTGTAAAGTTTCTCTGTAGTTGCTAGGTCAAAAATGGGTATTTAAGAGGGAGCAGATAAGCAATGTATTTTGTTTCTTCTCCTCTCTCTAGCTATCATCTCAAGGCTTATACAATCTTTAAGCCTTAAGAATATACTTTGCTTTTCTTTGATAAATTCTCTGTCTTCTCTTGACTCCTCAATAAAGGTAGAAAACACAAGCAGTTATAACTTGCTGGTTAAGATATCTGAGTTCACTTATTAATACCCCCTTGCAAAGCTTCTTTTACCTATACCTATATCTACATCCTCAACAAGTCTCCCGTCATACTTATCATTAACTGCCATGCACTTTCTAGCCTACCTATTATTACTATGCTAGAAAATATCTCCTTATTAAGTATATGTATAGCAGTCCAGACTACAAGATTAAAGGCTAATATTATAAACACACCACCCTTAAATGCATTAACTATAAAGATGTCTATACTATTAATAATATACCCTGCCCTACCTACATTGTTACTATGACAAAGGATAAAAGGCCTAGGGACCAAGCTAAACATATAGAGGAAATCGAGTCTTAACTCCTATTTCCCCCTCCTTCTCTTCAATTCCTTCTCTTTTATTAGAGGACCTTTATTATTACTTAGTGTATTTTTGAACATAATTTACCTTTCCCTTTTACAGTATACTTAGTGCTTCTGTTTTTCCCTATTTCTTTTTCTAGTTATTAAAGGTTTACCTCCTTAGGGTAAAAGAATAAGGTACTATTACTCTTCTTCTTTGTTTCTCTAAGTCTCTATTAGGCTTTTCCTTCCCCTTGTATATATTATGTGTCTTTATCTTTGTGTATTATTCTTTTGCTCCTTTCTCTATATTTCTTCACTCTTTCACTGCTATAAACTTTCTTGTCACTTTTTCCACTACCTTAAGGGTTATGCTTAAAGATTATGGTAGATATAGGTTTTGTCATACCATATATAAAGAGGATACCTTAAACAAATATGACATAATTTAGACAAAAAAAAAAAAAAAATACTATCTAAAAATAAGGTAATCTTCTCTATTATAATATACTTAGTTACTAAATTTAGAAAATCTTATTAGCATAGCCCTAAATATGGCCCCTACCTTTCATTACCCTACTCTCACCTAATCTATCAAAAGATATATTCAGAGATGTCTATAACTACCAAAGCTATGAATAGCTTACCTAATCATAGACTCTATATTGGATCACAATAACTGGCAAAGCATTACTTATACTACCTAATACTCCTATTATGTAGGTCGTAGTGAATCCCTATTATCACTCCTAGGCTTGAGTTATCAGAAAGAACTGAAAGCTTAAAGCTCTAGTGGTTCTATAGACTAATGTTAGAAGCTATACTCCTATACTAAACTATATAACTGAGTGATAATAAGAGATAGTTGTTAGGGGGGTGAGAAATAGAGGGCCCAGTTAACTCATTACTGGTGTCTCTTTCCTATTGCCCAAGATTAAACACTAAGTGGTAGTAGGTGCTAATGGGTATGACAGTAGTAGGAGCAACTAAGGCTTATTTTTAAGGGGTCTGCTTAGGTATAAATGAAGGTCAGGAATGCCCTAAGCTCTATCAGGTATTAGTTATTAAAATATGGTAGTTCTGAAAAGGATAATCAATGGTTTAACCTGCAGTTAGCTTAAGCTAGTCTATGGACTCCATAGCCTATTACTGTGTCTACCATAGTATCACACTGGTACCTTAGTAGGGTTCAGACCTTTACCCTATAACTTAGTATATAGGAGCTACAAAACCTAGTTAATGCAATTAATTTTGTAAAGAATGTCCCAGTTCTAAGAATCAAAGTTGCATTTAGGCTACCAATGTAACAAGAGATAATTGTTAACATTGAAGGAGAAATTCCTGACTTTAACCCTATTGCAGTATAAAATAAAGTTAATAAGGGTCTTATCTCTAAGAAAGCTCCTTCTATATACCAAATCTAGTCTATTTAAAAAGCTATCCTATGTTATGTTTTTCCTCTCTATCAAGGAAAAATAACTACCTTAAAAGTCCTTACCTATAAAAGGATTATTAAGGAAGCTGTAATGAAGTTCTTTCCTAACACTACTAGCCTTTACTGTAACTACTTATACAAGGAGTATATAGTACCTAATATGCTGATCTAAGCCCTTACTGTCTCCAATTTTAAATATATATATAAGATCTGTCAGGAGATTAAGATATTTAATAATAGAGTCCTTCTTACCTAAACCTCTAGCCATATAAAGGGTTACCCTAATAGCGCTTAGCAAGTTCCCTCTTATGTATGTGATTATGGCTTTGCCCTTAATTAGGATATACCCAACCTGTCCATATAATAGTGTCCAAGGGAGATCAAAAGTCTTACCTAAACCTCTTACCAGTCTGCTTTTAAGGTGAAGGTTATTAGTAAGAAAGCTTCCTCTATTATTGTCACTATTATTATCAACAATAACTAATTCTAAATCTTAAAGGTTCTCATGATCCTAAATAAAAACTACAACACTGAATAGTATATCACTTTTAGTAACTGTACCTATTGCACCCATTATAACTAATCTAGCCATCACTTACTATATTGTACTCTATAACCTATCTACTAGTACTATACTAGGAAGGGGGGGGGGGTGGAAATTTATTTTTTTTATTTTTATAACCTAGTTGGGGTTATCTAAAAGAACCCCTACTTGCAGCTAGTATAAGCTATGATAGAGGTAAAAAGATAGCTGACTTAAGGTCAGTATTGCAAAGGTATACAGTAAAGATAAAATATATGTAGGTTAACTTCCTCCTCACTTACATGCAATAAACTAAAGCAGAAGAGGGGGTAAGAGGAAAGAGTAATAGGGGGCAATGGAAAATCTAAAAGAAATGCAACCAGTAGAAAGCCCAGTAAATATATAAATAAAGTGGAAAAACTTAAGTAAAGAATAAAAGATGTGAATAGGGAACCTCTTTCCCATCTCCAGGGAGGTAAATTTTACAACAACTAGAAGGGATCAAGGGAAGAGCAAGAAATACTAAACTAATAAAGAAAGAGAAAGGATGAAAGAGAAACTCACTCACAAAGATAAATACATAAGACACTTATATAAAGGGAATAACAAAAGCATATTAGAAATAGTATATCAAGGGGCTGTAAGTACTATACTAGGGAACATCTTCTTACTGAATAAACTTGTTGTAATCCTAACTACAAGAGCAAAGGCTGCTAATGTAAGCAAACTACCCTCAAATTTATCAAATATAAATGTATCTATAGCACTAATAACCTCTATTGCCCTACTTATATTGCTACTATAATAAAAGAAATCAGCCTATAGACTATGCTGAATACAAGCAAGGGATAGAATCTTAAGTCTCTTTCTCCCTTTCCTTTTCCTTTTCTTCTATTTCATAGGAGGACTTCAGTCATTACTTATTATGCTTTCAGACATAGATCTCCTTTCCCTTTTTACACTATACTTAGTACTTTTAGTTTTCCCTACTTTATTTTTTAGGTGTTGTAAGGATTGCCTCCTTAGGGTGAAAGAATAGGGTCCTAGCACTCTTCTTTATTTCTCTTATTTTCTGTCAGGCTTGTTCCTTCCCCTTATATATAATAGGTAGCTCTGTACTTTTGTCTTACTCTTTCACTCTTTCTTTCTTCCCTCTCTTTGCTCTTTCACTACTATACTCTTTCTCATTACCTTTTCTTCTACCTTAGGGGATATATTTGGACACTGGGGTAGCCATAGGTTTTCTTATACCATATCCCTATTAGAATACATATAGAGCTTGTACCTTAAATAAATTCAATATGAGTTAAACAAAAAAAAAAAGAAAAAAAAAAAACTAGCTAAATATGAGGAGGAAATACAATCTTAAACCTATTACCCCCTCTCCCTTCCTTTTCTTTTATTTTATAGGAGGATTTTAGTTAGTGCTTCATGTGTTCTCTATAATATGAATTGTAATTCCCTTTTATAGTGTACTTAGTACCTTCACTTTTCCCTATTTCTTTTTCTGGGTATTGTAAGGTATACCTCATAAGGGTCAAAAGATAGGGTCCTTGTACTCTTCTCTACTTTTTTTCTTACTTCCTGTAAGGCTTGTTCCTTCCCCTTATATGTAATAGTTATATTTCTATTTTTTCTACATTTACTTTCTTTACCCCTTTAGTCTCCTTAATCTTTTACTACTGTGCTATCTTTCTTATTGCTTTTTCTTCTACTACTTTAAGGGCTCACTTATAGATATTTAATTTTATTGTAGGTTTTTTTTATGCTACATCCATAGAGGATATATATGAAGCTTGTATCTAAAACAATATAATATGATTGAAACAAAAAAAAAAAAAAAAAAAAAAAAAAAAAAAAACAAGAACTTAATAGAAACATTTCTATCACATAATTTCATATCTCTATTTATAGTAATCATTATCTAGAGTAGACTACAGAAATAGCTAAAACACTTAATACTTGATTTACCATATATCATTATCTATAATACTTAAAGTATAAATCTAAAAGTATTATAGGCTCTTATGATATGAGCCTGACCAGTAATTATAGGTTATAGGGCTAACTAGTATACATACAAACTCCTATAAAAATTAGCTAATCACATAGTCACTATTTAGATAACTTACTAAGGCTTAGCCAAAGCTATACGTAAGTTATACTATACTACATAATGCTATAACATCATATAACACTTAGGTATATTAGAGTACATCAATAAAGTGATAAGAGAGAGTACTCATATGTTTGAAGTCTAGTATAACTTTCATTATAGTATAGGGCCTTAGTACCTTGTTAGGGCTAATAGTGTTTATAACAATTTTAACATTACAATATGATACGTTTTTACCATATAATAGATAACTTATCCATTAATAATATAGTATTACTAATAGCTAATAAACAAGTGAGATATACAGGTACCAAAATTTTTACTGTCTTATTAGGCCAAGGGATAATAAAGTCAGAGTATAATAATAATAACCTATAGGAATATTAGTGTCATAAACTTTGAGACACAGAATCTATAAGAGGTATAAGGGTATAGTTAGGTCACTCTAATAAGAGAGAATATTAATTTAAACTACAAAAACTACTGCAAATACACACTATTGAATACTATACTATATCATGAGCAAGGGGCTATAGTTAGTTACTTTTACTTAATTAGGATGTTGATTAGGACTATGAAGACAATAATAGCTAGTCACTACTATCTCTTAACTAGTATCATGGGATTGAGGTAGTGATAACATTGTGGTTGATTTAGGAAAGTGTGGATTGTTCTACAAATACAATGGTAAAATACTGCATAACCTTGTAGCAGGGAAAGGGTATCATGCAGTGAAATTATTAGAAGAGATAAACCTTAATGCCTTCACTCTCCTCAATAGAACTCTTTCAGCTAATACATGCATTTTTTTTCTATTCAATAGCCTATATTGACTGGGTATAGGGATGGTTGCTGAAACACTTTGCAAAGGAGAAGGACATTAGAATAAAGCTCAGTGGGCCTGCTTACTAGGTAGCAGCTGGACAGAAACAGCGAGTATTTTGTGCCAAATTATAAGGTTTATTGTATTATAGTTGCTGGGTGATATATTGCATGAGTTGAACCTTTTAATCTTCAACATTAAATTGAGCAACCTCCTTGTTTCCGGCAATGGCATGTGGCATAAACAGAAAAAAAAAAAAAAAAAAAAAAATTGAAATCCACTGTGAAGTAAATAGCGGAAGAGATATTTCCAAGTAGTCACTTACATGGGACAATGACAATGTTGTGGAACCATGTTTGGACGTGAAGGGTGTGTGTTGGGCAGGATTCTTGTGCTATAAGGAAATATCGCGCTTCTAAACAAATTTTTATGCGCTAATGCCGATTTCAAAAGTTCCTTTTTAACCATGGAAACACAACTGAATTCTGCAATTGCTGATCTTCCTCGAATATCAGTATATTTTCCATGGTGGACGTCAATGGACGGTTCCTTTTGGCTTCATAGTGTATCACTCGACTGCCTTGTAAAGTACATGACAGGTAATTGAACGTCAACCCAATCTTTAGCATAACCTTCAGCCGGTAAATTGATCGGAAAAAAAGGTCTCCAAGATATAATCTACAACCTTTTCTCTAATAGAGTAGATAAACATATTTCGTCCTAGAGAGGTTGCGGCGGGAAACCGCTGCGATCGGGTTAGTGGTTATTTCGTGGATGGAGTATAGGTAAGGAAAAAGGAGAATCAATTGGTGTTGGTTTTTTTGTGGATTCTATACCAATTGGTATTATCGTTTTTTTTTGTTTTGTTTCTTCTCTTAGATTTCGGCGTTTGGAAGTATAAATTTTCCTTATCATACGCACATGCGCATGTAGGAACAAATTGATGAAAAGATTGTTTTCTAAGCGTCACGGTGCGGTTTCCGCGGTTGATAATCGGAAGAAGTCTTTCTTCGACTGTATTTCAACAAAAATTGGCTTATTATCTGCACTATTTATGCTCATACTCGCGTGCTAGCATTTAGGGATTGTGGATTTCTTTACTGTCGCCGCTGTAGCTTAACCAAAGTGCAGGCACATGATAGGGGTGAAAGTGGGCTAACCTGGAAACGTGGCGGGAGGTGACTCTCAAAAGCGTGGTAAGAATGGAGGTAGGATGACGAAACTGAACCTATGGCAGCAATGCAAAGATAGGAAGTGCTAAAGTTTTTTTTTTTTTTTATGATTTCTTGAAGTTGGTAGGATTTGTCGACGTTTCACACAAGATTTTTTTGAATCTACCCTTATTCGCTTGAGGGAGCACTTGTGAGGACAATCTTCAATCCATTTCCACATCACGTTACTAGCCAACCTTTCCAGCCACACCGTCTCCAGCCACCATAGTTTCATTTTGCGGTCAGCGTGATTGCGGGATGGTGAGCGTCCCGGCGATTTGGAGCTTTGCGGAATTCAAGAAATCGGGAGAGTCCAGAAGTTGTTTGAGCATGGATCTACTATGTAGCGTGAACACTGGCCTCAGAGGTAGCATCCCGTAAACTTACGCAAGAGGCGGGTGACTCTATCCGGAGGACTGGTATAGCTTTGCTCCGTTCGCATGGGCGATTGGCCACGGTGGAAGCCCCGCACGTTTTTCCCACGCACAGCGCAGAGCCTCGCCTGCCGATGTGGAGGCGGAACGATCACACACAGGATACGGGCGTTGGCAAAATCCTCTGCATAATCGAGGCCTTGAGCGGCAGTTAAGTACTGCTTGCCTGCGAGCGATGACTTTTGTCTTCATGTCAAACAATAGATGGGATTGTATATTTTTGCTTTTTTAAGAGCCTCCTAAAACACCTCGGATAAGGTAGCAAACCTCAGATGAATAGTAGAGCCACGGGATACATTCATTAGTTAATCGCAGGGTGCCCAAGGGGGCGATGCGAATTACTGCGGAAAACTTTTTTATTTTTTTTTTTTTTACCTATATATAAATATACAGAGAAAAGAAAAAAGAAAAAAAAAAAAAAAAAAACTAATTTCCGGTTCCTCCATGATAGATTTCCAACGCCTGCTCCCTACTCCAAACATTATATCCCGCCCCTGTGCATCTGAGCTCTTAGTGGCGTCACTAAACTTTTGCAATTCCATGCGAGCAAGGTAAACGACGCGTTCACATTCCAAGGCCAGATGCACGCACTCAGCGGGGCCAGAGAGCATATTGTAGATGGGAACAACTGTCGATGCTCCAACCGTCGGTACAGGTACGCCAAGCCCTTCGTTAATGTCGATGGTTAGGCATATCACAATCAACTTGTTCATTATGCATTTCAATAAACATTTAATCTTGGCGTTTCGAGCTTTTTAGGTTGGAAGTTATTCGAATTAATCGCAGTTATTCGCTTGGTTAGTTTGTCGCCGAGTTCAACTCAGGCGACTGAGTTCGTCCCGCAGCCCTAAATGAATAACACCCACAGTGCATATTTAGACACACACACTGCATAAGACCACCAATAGTAACGTCGCGATGGCTTCCTGCAAGCAGTGTCGGCCACGAAATGTACCAGTACATGTACAGTAAAACCTCCAATAATTCCACTCTCCGATAATTCCATAACTCTAATTCCAGGCCTTCTGAGGGAACCATTTTGGTTCTATGGGAAAAGTGCGAAAAATTTCCATCCTTCCATAAGTTCTAGTTTCCAGCCTTGTCGGATATTCGCTATACCGTATGAAATGAGCCAAAATCTTGGCATCCGGTATAGTGAGGTGTAACTGTACGTGTATTTCCTCTGAATATGTATGCAGATAATCGGGTTACACCGAAACCAATCATATTTCCTCGCATGTTACACTAATTCTCGTACGGATCATGCTCCGTTCGACCTAAATATAACTATAAGCCCCCGCTTACTTCCAGTTCTTACAGCAATTTTTTTTCTGTCCTTCGTCTGATTAACGAGGCTATCTTTTCACATCAAATATTTATCACACAAAATGGATAAAATCATGCAAAAAATGAAAGGAGTATTCAAGCGCCGAAGCGCTAGCTCCTTCCCTTCTGCAGCATCTTCCATACCGCTAGCTGATGGAAACAGGAATACGCTAGTCGTCGCTGCTGACCGCGCACCCTCCGCTTCTTCACCTGATCTTCGTTCTACTTCTCTGGCTCCCGTGCGAAACGTACATGTACATGAGCGATGTGCCTCTGCTGAGGCGCAGAGCACTCTATGTTCACCGATGATAGTCGAACCGACTTGTGAAGGCATATTGATAAGTCCTCCCGATCAGCAACAGTTAGTACCTTTTAAGTATGCCGAAATTGTCGTAAAACTGCATTTCCGGTAGTCTGTAGCTGACTTGGAACGAATATAGTCTTCCGAAATCACCTTGGGAGAGAGCTATTGAAAAACTGAAGCCAGAAGACCGGAAAGAATTCCGTTTCGATGATCCCGACAAGAGCAGCACACTTGCAGACCTGTTGGAATCTACAAAAGAGATGCGGAGAGAATGTGAGGAAAAGCAGTGGAAGTATAGAAAAGCCAACGGAGAAGAGGTATTCCTGAGACACGTAGTAGACGGCATCCTTAAAAATTTGAACAAATTCATGGCCATCGGCGACACTGCTATCCAGCAAAGCCCGCAACCAGTAGGAATGATATGGTCCACATTTCGGTTCCTTTTGCAAGTGGGTACCCGATTATATTATATAGTGCTTATTTTGAACAAGGAAATAATCGTAAAGTACCAGGTTGCGGCGAACGATACGGAAATATTGGAAAATCTCATGTCAGACTTGAAATACATATCCGGAATTTTGCACCGCTGCGTAATATACGAAAGCCTCTACGGCAAAGGCGACCTTGGGTCCGCTCAAAACTTTATGGACTCTTTACCGGGCCTATACGCTGCTATATTGACTTATCTGTGGCGTTCAAAGCGCTACTTTAGCCGGAAAACACCGGGTATGGTCTTTCCTCCCACCCGTGCCAGATAAAGCTAACGTTCGCTAAGAACGATATGTTATTGGCGTTATCAATTCGTACACAGCCGAGTTTCAACCCCTCATGGAGGTACTTCAGAAGCTAGAGCAGAGCGTAGAAAATGCGGCCCGGGCGGCTGCCTATGAGGGTTGGATTCCCGCCCCTAATCTAATGAATTCAACCATAAAAGAAAGTTTCTGCTAATATGGTGGTTTTTATAGCCCAAGCCAAAGTAGTCAAAGGTACATAAGCCAGAGCAGTGTTTCATTCAGATCTCCGCTAATTGCTACAGATGACGAACGCTTTGATATTTTAAAATGGCTGTCGGAAGTCACTTATGAGGCACACCATGAGTATATCAAGTCGAAACGCCAAGCCGGAACTGGAAACTGGTTACTTGAGAAAAAGGACTTTACCGAATGGAGAGAATCCACATCGTCTTCAATACTTTGGTTACATGGCATAGGTTCGTTCACAAACCTCTTTTCTTTTCTTATTTTTTTTTTTTTTTTTCATATCGGAACTATGGTATAGCTCACCTTGAAATCAAATATTAGCGGGAGCCGGAAAAACAACCCTTGCGTGAGTGCATCTAATCCTGAGATTTAATCGTGGCTCCACGCTAATGCCCTGTCCCATAGCTCCTACATTATCGATGAAATTGCTAGCACGAAGCCGGCCAATCACGCCCTCGCCTATTTTTACTGCAAGTACGGAGAGAAGGACAGGCAAGATCCCGAGTCAATTTTGAGATGTATTGTCAAACAGCTATCCGTCACGTACTCTAGAAATTTTCTCTCGGAACCCCTGGTATCGCTTTATCGGAAACGCAAAGATGACGGTTTTAAGTCCGGGAGTCTGCGGCTAGTGGAAAGTAAAGAGTTGATTTTGCAAGTGGCAGGAGGATTCGAGCAGACCATCATTATAATTGATGCACTCGACGAATGTGACAGAGAGACAAGAAAGGACCTCTTGGCAGCATTAGAGGGCATCTTACGTTCATCGGCTATGGGACTCAAAGTTTTTGTTACGAGTCGGGATGATGACGACATTGTGCTTAAACTTGACGATGTACCGAACATCTACATCCAGTCCCGTGATAACTCCAGCGACATTGAGTTGTTCGTTGTTGAGGAAGTCGAAAGGTGCATCGCGGAAAAAGAATTGCTAAGAGGGTTGGTCACACCTGAACTGAAGCAAATCATCATAGACACGCTTACTGAGAAGGCGAATGGAATGTACGTGACCCACCGCATTTCAGTGATTACCGTCAAACAAATTTCGCTAACAGTTCTTCGGTTGGGTGTGAATTAGGTTTTTGTGGGTCTACCTACAACTCAAGCATATCTCTCGGGAGAGAACGGAAACGGCGGTTAAAGCGGCTCTGAGACGACTACCAAAAGACTTGGAAGCCACTTACTCGGTGATATGGGACAGGATTTGTGAAGATACCGAGAGCAATTTCCATTTGGCTCAACAAACACTGAAATGGATCATGTGCGCCAAATCACCCCTCGCCTGCGACGAGATGATCGAAGCCGTCTCCATCAAACCGATGCAATGGAAGGAACATCCGGATCACGATGGCATTACGGAAGCGACCCTTCTCGCGGTGTGTCAAAATCTTGTGGTGGTCGATAAAGAGTTAGGTGTTTTTCGTTCGGCGCATTTCCGTGACCGAGTTTTTGCAGAAAAAGCTCGGCACCAGCGAAGCTCACACGGTAGCGGCAGAGACTTGCCTCACATTGCTCTCTGCTGTCAGAACCACGTCAAGACCGGGGACGAAATTCTGGGAAACTATGCCTTAAGGAACTACGTGATGAAGAACTGGGCTGAGCATATCCGATTATCCGGCAGTGGAAGCAATATCCTAATGGAGTTACAAAAGATGTTTTTCAGGCCTTCCCCAGCGTATTACAAATGGATCCAAGCGGCTTCCGAAGACAATTATCCTTTCCGATCTTCGGGTGAGAGATGGCTTACCCCATTGTGGATTGTATGCTACTATGGATTATGGAGCATCTTTGAATATCTCACGACAAGTAACGATGATTGTATCACCCAAAATGCCAGCGGATCAGCACCATTGCATGCCATAGTGACGGGTCAACATGAAGCGGTAGACACATTGCTATTCGGGAAGGAGGGAGTCCGCTTAAGCTATAAAAATTATAAAGGCAGGATACCATTACATGCCGCGGCGATGCGGGGGCATGAGGCTATAGTTAAGAAGCTGTTGGGAAAGGAGGGTGCAGATTTGAACTGCAAAGACGATGATGGTTGGACACCGCTATATAGTGCTGTGGTTGGGAACAATGAGACTATCGTAAGGTTACTGTTGGAGAAGGAGGGTGTGGACCCGAACTGCAAGAACAATGGCGGCTGGACCCCACTATTTAGAGCTGTGGTTAGGGAGAATGAGACTATCGTAAGGTTACTGTTGGAGAAGGAGGGTGTGGACCCGAACTGCAAGAACAATGGCGGCTGGACCCCACTATTTAAAGCTGTGGTTAGGGAGAATGAGACTATCGTAAGGTTACTGTTGGAGAAGGAGGGTGTGGACCTGAACTGCAAGAACAATGACGGCTGGACCCCACTATTTAGTGCTGTGGTTGGGAAGAATGAGACTATCGTAAGGTTACTGTTGGAGAAGGAGGGTGTGGACCCGAACTGCAAGGACAATCGCGGCTGGACCCCACTATTGAATGCTGTGGTTGGGAAGAAAGAGACTATAACAAGGTTACTGTTGGGGAAGGACGATGTGGATTTGAACTACAAATTTTATGGTAGCACACCGCGTGACATTGCAGCGAGGGCTGGAAATCTTGTGTTGGTGAAGTTGCTGGACGAGGTAAGTTCTTAAATGGCTAAATTCTCTTTAATTTAACCCAATGGCTGATAAAAGCATTTACTCTTACTCTGTTTCAACAGGCTATGTCAACTGGGTAAGGAGACAGATGCGGATTCTTTGTGTGAAGGAGAAGGACGTTCGAAAAAGCTTAGTGGGTTCCGTCTACTGGGCATCTGTCAAATGGAAGTAGTGGCACATGGTGCTAAAAGTCCTGAGGTTAATTGTGTTACGGTGGCTGGGCGATACATTGCATGATTTAATTAAACTTTTGATCGTCAATACGAAGTTGAGCAATCTCTCGGTTTCCGGCAATGGGATGCAACATGAAATAGGATGTAAGAAACATAGATATCGGCAATCAAATAAATGACGAAGACGTTTTCAAGTGACTACTTGCGTACGATAGCGACAATGTTCCAACTTCCGGAACCATGTTTGAATGTGGAAGATATGATTTGAATTGAATTCTTGTAAGAACTACTGCGTTTCTATCTCTTATGCGTTAAATGCACATTTTAGAGGTTTACCTTCACCCCAGAGAACACAACTGAATCATGTCATTGCGGATTGTATTAGAACATCATTCTATTCTCCATTGTGGACGTCAAGGGATCGTTCCTCGTGGCTTCATAGGGTATCACTCGAATTCTTTGTAGAGTACATGACGGGCTGTTGAACGTCAGCTCAATCTTTAGTCCAATCTTCGGCTCGAAAATTGGCAATTAGGAAGAAATATGAAAAAAAAAAAAGCAACTGATATAATCCGCTAACCATGCTCTCGTGGAGTAGATAATTATATTACTCCCGGAGGGTCACTCAACGGGAGGAAACCACTGCAATCAAGTTAATGGTTGTTTCGAGGCTAAGAACAGAGGCGAGGAGAAAGGAAAATGAGGTGTTGATTTTCCGGCCGATTTTCTACCAAGCGGTGTTACCTTCCTTCCTAAGCGCCGCGTTACGATTTCCACTGTTAATCAAGAGTAGCCTTTCTTGTACTGTACTTCAGCAGAAATTAAATATTTTCCCCATACCATGTATACTCATCCTCGCGTGCTAGCATGTAGGGATTGTGATTTTTTTTTTTTTTTTTTGATGGCGCCGTTGTTAGTTATCGACGTGCTAGGACGCAGTGAGAGGAGTAAAGGCAACTCTGGGGAGCGTTGTAAGAACGGAGCCAGGATGGCGAGGCTCAATTCATGGTAGGAATGTAAAAAAATAAAAAACGATAAAGAAGTCACGTGATATTTTTTTTTTTTTTTTTAAAGTGGTTGTCATAACTCAAATGCCTAAATCCGCACGATTCATTGGATCTTCTGTGCAAGCCATCTACAATCTATTCTCACTCTCTTGAAGGAGCAATAGTGGGGAAAGTCTATAAAGTACGTATGTTTGCGGAAAAATTTTTGGCCGTGCCATGTTACTAGTTGTGTGCGCGTAATTAAGGCAAGGGTTAAGGGAATCAGACAGGTTCATGGGAAGTCACTCGCATTGCGTTGTTTATTGTCTCGGATGCAAGGTGAAGATGGAAGATGCGGATAAAGCGAGGTAAAAGAAGGCGGACGGGAACGGGAAGTTTTCGGGCAGGTTTCGGGAGAGTCAGGTCTTTCTAGATTTTCGGGAGCTTGTTGATTTTCTTTATTTTAGTAGTTCCAGAATTTTTCTTCTATCGGGTTGCTTTCTGGTTTGCAAATGGGATACGAAGAGGGGAGTGTTATCGTATCTTTACTATTTCATGGTTGTGGTTTTTTCGTTCGGTGTTTCTGAAATGAGCGCTTGGGATAGAGTTTTTTCTCATATCATCTTATCGTGCAGATCAAATTTCTAGTTTTCACGAGTGTTGTGCACGTGCTGGGGGGTTATAGGACTTGATTATTCCATTATATAGTCCATTCATTATTTCGAATTACTTGTAGTTTCTATTTTGCGCTCTCTCGGATATATTATTCCGCAGCCGTGGCATGCAGTGGAGCGGTAGCCGAGGCTCATCATTTCTCTAGCTTCCGTCTCCAGCCATCCCATCTCTACCACCGTTCCCTTATTTTCCAAGCGTAGTGGTTCGCGCGTAATAGGATAACGAACATCTCGGTGATTGGGGCATTGCGGATGTCAAGAAACAGAGAGTGTCGAAAATTGAAAAACTCATTCATGATCGACCTTCGAGGTAGGTGTCATGTTGGAAACTTTTGCGAAAAGCGAGCGACATTACATACTAGACTGCTTGAACAGGCTCGCTTGATTCATTTAGACATGTATGTACATGTATCACAGATGGAATCGGAATCGAAATGAACGGCAAGTGCTGGTGGTAGATGGATTATAGCCATCGTATGTGGAACGACTCAGGAACTCAGATAAACTATAATTGCGATGGGAAGCAATAGTAAAGGCATATGTATACGACAGTGGGATATAATTTGTTGCACTTCTCGATGCAGATTATTGTTCACCTTGCTAAGTAACATCAAAGGGTTAGGTCGGTTACGACCGCTGGATTTGTTTTTGTACATGTGATTCGGAGGTGAGACGGGGTATCCCCTCACACTGTTGGGACGTGTGCCAACGTCTATATGATGGGGAATGAGACATTTGTATCCAGGGGAAACGCGAAGGAGCGAAGCCTTACTGACTTATCAACAGAACGAGTTTCTCAGTTACCAAGTCTCAAGGTTCTAATCAGGTAAAAAGGTATCCGCCAAGTTGTTAGGACTGGGTAGCTGAGAAACTCGCTCGATGGATGAAAACAGTAAACTGATGTATATTACTTCATTTTGGTGTCTAAAATTTTATGCTCATATAAGGATTTGTATTGTGCCGAATTCAAAAATGGTGTGGTAATTGAGAAGCTGTTAAGGTAAATGAAATTAAAAAAAAAAAAAAAAAATTGGTCTAAATACTCCGAGGCAATGAATTTTGTTGACGGTCGTGAGGGTTCAGAACGACGTAGAATTGTAGAGGTCGGTTCCGATAGTGTGAAATTGTCGTTGCTTTGGTTTTCTTTTCATGATCCCCATCATAGACCATCACAGCTTGCGTTCTATAATGTATATGCTACAGTTTTGTGCCCACGGTTAGCGTGCAAAAAATACAACGTAAACAGAGGAACGGGATTGTGCGACTGCAGGGCTTAAATTCACATAGTTATGCACACGTCAGTTTGCAACGTTTAGTTTCAGGCGAGACACGAGGTCATATGGATGAGATAAGAATATTAGTATAAACCTGGAACAAAGTATTTATCAGCCACATAACTGTTTTCATATTCGTAACTTCCTTAGAATCCTAGGCCGAGACAGCAACAGATTACACCTGATGGCAATGCAACGGATCAGACGCTACTGTATATCTCTTGAAATTTTTTCACCTGTCCGTTACGAATTTTTAAGGACTTTCCCGGCTCTGCCTTTCGAGGAGCTTGCCCGATTCCTGTGAAGCAATGCACCTCCCGAAAATAGTCTCGTTCTCGATGAAGTGAGAGAGAGTAATGCAGCTGGATAAAAGAAAATATGCCACGAAAGAGGATTAAGTTGCGACCGCGCTGAGTTCTAAAAAAAGAAGATAAATCCTACAGTTAAGTTCGACGTGAAGTCACAATGTTGAATATAAGTGAAAGAATGAGCGAGCGGAAAAGGGCCCAATTGGATAAAAGAAAGCTGTGTAGATGGTTTAGAGATCTGTGGCTGTGATTATGAAGCAATTAAATCGCGGTTTCTATCCCACTGAAGGGATTGCAATTTCGATAGTGTGCTGTCAAGCTAGGTGTTCGGCACCCTTGGGTTTGGCCAGCATACAAAAACTTAACCATCCAAAGTATCGTCTTCTCCAAAATGTTAAATTTCGGTATTATACCTCTGCTACAGAAAAGTGCCCTTTGGTTGTGGCCACGGTTGTCAGACGCGAACGCCTCGACTGCGCGGAGGACCCCGCGAACCAAACCTCGGCCCAACCCCGCTCCCCGGGGAGCTTGCGAATTCTGCAGGCGTGAAAAGGTGAGTGATTCCTTGTGAACGGTGAATCTAAAGATGCATATATGCAATCCGTTTATTGAAAGCTTGTATATAGGCAAGAGCAGTCATACATATACCGAAAAGGCACCAAACTTAACAAAAGGAAACAACCTTGTAATTTCAATCACAAATGAGATAAGAATCCGTAGACAAACAAGGCAAAATTCTTCATCCTCCTATGTTATTCTCGGTCAACAACACAAGAAATACTCTTCCGAAGAAAAAAAAAAAAAAAAAAAAAAAAACTTCGATTATTTCAATTGTAAATCTTCGAGGCGATAACCATCTTCTTGAGCCTAACCATGAATTAAGGTTTGTGCCACAAGACCCAACACTTATTATCCTTTACCCAATTTAGGTCTTTATTAACTAAACTCCAGGTCGTACGTCCAAAGAATTTTTGCGAGGATAAGTCGCATTTCCAATAGTTCAAGGTTGTAAATAATTAGCGATCTCTGATTGCTTAACTCTTAAAGGCTAAGCCTCGAGGTCGATCCACCGCTCAGGGATGAAATCGTTAGGACGATGGAGATTCTTCCTATTATGGGTGATAGTCTACGGGTGTGTGTAAAGTTCAGTCTGCGTTCGTCATAATTTTAGCATCATCTTCCTCGCTTCGTTTAGACGATCACGTACCCCCCTCGGTATAAAGACATCACAAACAGTCTCACCAGGGGGAATCCTCGGCAACCCGATACTGACTAGTGGGTATATTCTCAAACCTTTGTCTAACACTGCTCTTGAGTATGGTATGTTCTGGGTCTCGGTCCCGTTGATATCCTCATATTTGCTAAACCGTCCTCTAATTTCACCAATAATATTATTGTACGCAGATGGATTGTTGAGGAGGTAATAAGTGACACCTGAAACAGAACTTAAAAGAAGAGAGAAAATTGTATTAGCTAACTAAGGGCAAGTGAAAAACCTCCTCTTATATACATGTTTCTGAGTGCGCCAAGACATGCGCGTGAACCCTAAACATGACTTCAATCATTCACCGACCGACCATCCGCCTATACCCTTAACCCTATCTTGAGCACGTGGTCATCCTACAACATCAGAAAACAAATTCTCTGTAGTTTCGGAACTTGCAACACTGTCGTAAATTAGAATTTCCGCATTTTCTCATTTTCGAGAGGGGGGGGCTCATCTTCAGATATGTATTGCACCTCTTCCAGGCAGAGGGTGTTGGACATGAAATCCTTTCGCGTGGTATCCGAATGCATTCGTCTGTCAAATTGTTTTTCAATCAGCAATTGTCTGCGCAGAAACGAAAGCACATTGTTCAAATAGCGAAAACCGCAATCTGATAGGACATAACAATGATAACCTTATCTCTACTATACTGCATGTGTTTCAATCTTGGCTTCTCGATGTGTTTGGGAATTAATCATTTCCTAAATTTTGTTAAGAACGGATAACGCCGGAATATATCGAAAAGGAAACTAGCAAAGGTCTTGTCGAGGACAAGTGATATCCAGAAATGCGTTTTTCCTATTATCGGCGGCGTTAATACATATTTCGACCGCAATACCACAAGCATGAAACCAGTGGAGATGTAATCCAAGGGACACGAGCCTTCTCTAAGAACATCGAATGGATCTTCAAATGCCAAGTCTCCAGTAATGTCAAAAGTGGTATAGTTATACCACTGCACCATATCGATTCCCTTCGATTTTTCAGGATCTCCCATGTCGTACCCCACTTTATCGGCTAACAAAAAAAATCAACATATTCTTGAACAATATCCTCCTGCTCTGTCAATGCCTTAGCCAAGAATGAATGACCTAGCAATTTTTTCATCCTTCCATGAACGAGAGGATCCTTTTCACTGGCGATTTTGAGTCTTCATCGGTAGCGTAGGCATCAGATTTGGCAAAGAAGCCACACCTTGGTTTATTGGAATATAATTTTTTTTTTTTTTTTTTGATTGCAGCGGCATCAGCGAAAGAGAGTTCGTTTGGCGATATTCGTAAAATTGGACCTGTGACAAAGTTAGGTGAACAATGAACATAGCTGAGGGCAATAGAGATGGGATGTGCTGAGCAAAACCATGGTAACTGAGCGAATGGAAAGTGCCATAGCGTGAAGCGGCTGAAGAACTGAGCATATTCCTTGTGTATTTCCCAGAGGCAATGTATCTGACGGCCACCTAACCAGTAATCGATATGCGAAGCCTAAAATTTGTTAGCGTCGAGTTCCCAAGCGACTGCGGTGTTAGAGGAAGTACATTTGTAGCAGCGGCTATACGAGGCCCGGGAAATTTAGGAGAAGATGGAAGTAGACGTTATAAATTCCATTCAAGATGGCGCATGTAAAGACTTATAAATATCCAAAATGGATGCATAATTATCAGCACGCTAATCAGTTCACAAATATCCAATCTGCAGTTTCCGCCCCGTAGATATGCAGCAAATATTATAAGTATTATCAGGGCACTCTCGTAGAGTACATGGTCTTCCACCATGCCAGCCGGGGTGAGATCGTATTAGAACTGTACATGTACGTATATATGCTGGTATGCTTAAAACGGTAGGTGTTGAAACTACCGTTGAATAAGAACACCGATCGCTTCTCTAGTGGTGAAGGAGGATTTTGCAAACAATTTAGAAATAGACTGGAACAACAGGAAATGTGGGGCGCAAAGAACGTAAAGAAATTAAACTCACAAGTGCAATGGGGATTATAATAAACATCGATGGAGGAATTTCTTCCAGTCCATGGATTGTGATTGAAGAGCTAAGCTTCATGTTGAGAATTATTCGTAGTAATATTACGCAACTGACGCAAGGAAAAGACGAGTATCTAGACAAAGACGAGTATATAGAACAGGCGAGTATATAGACAAAGGCGCGTGTGTAGACGGAGGCGGGTGTGTGGGCGAAGGCGAGTATGTGTTATCCACGAGAATATTTCTCTACAATATATATAAACTCCATTCCAATATCGTTATTCACACAGCATGCTTCAAAGCCTCCCAGTACGGATTCTCCTCCTTCCGAGCTTTCCGAGGTGGGGCTTTTCTTTGTTCGTGGACGCGAAAATGCTATATTAAAGGTATTCAGCTGGATTCCGATTTACTGATGAGAATTTCAAGGAGTTTTCGAGGCGCCAACGGCTTGTTATCGTTGAGGAGAAAATAAAACCAGGATTGAAAGCGCTTACATTAGCTGTGAGCAAGATAGGTAAGGTTCGTAGATCGTGATTACCATGTGTGTTGGAGAGATCTAAAGCTGATTAATTCTTTCAATACAAGAGCATACTCGAATGTCAATTTTACCAACATTGGGCGAGGAAACTTCGCTCCTGCTTGAGGAGAATTATCAATCTAGGTATTTGAAAGACAGATATTAGGATTAGGATCAAGATAGAGTTCTTATCTCCACAGTATTACTCCAAATTTTACATAAAAAAATTGTACAAGCTCTCTAATAATATTTCCCTGGGCAAGGTTTTGGTTATCCCATAAGATGTTACGACATCTAATCCAAATCAAAATGTGTAGCTCTAACGGACGGAAAAGGGAAACACTTTTGTCAGGTAACATGTTAATAATCTATATTCTAAACCGTAATTATATCTAAAATTCCTATATAGAGTACTTATGATAATTTGATATCACGTGATGAGACTTTTTTTTTCTCCGTTAGAGCTACATATGCCGATTTGGACTAGTGTCAATATTCTAGAGGATAACATCACATTATGTTTTATATGATCTGCTGTATTTGATCTCCTAACCCTTTGGCGAGCTTCGTACGCTGTCCAACAGAAATAATAGAGGGATCCGGGAAGAAAATTTTAGTGATTTTTCGGGGGCTTGGCGGGATAAATTAAGCTAAGAAAGGCCAAGCGACAAGGGGATTGCCTGTAGTTTCGTAAGTAGCACGGTTCAATATATGTATATAGCCGGATACGAATGTTGAGCTCCAACAACACCCTCATTTTAAAAAATCGTTCTATAAAATTGTGCATTAAAAGGTGAATCCATAGAAGTAAATTTTTAATTCTTTGTGTGGTTGGAGCTAGACATCGGTTCGCGTGAGATGAGATTTGTATGGGAGCAATGGCGGTTGCCAAGACTACAAGCAGCAGTCCTTGAACGGTTTAGTTGCCAAGACGAGTGAGAGGTCATGATTGCAACGGGAGCCATGCACATTTATAATAAGCACCGTATATCCTACGTTATCCTACAATTCTATTGCGATCTTTAACTAAAACCTACCTAAATATATCGCAGGAAAAAAAAAGCCCCTATTATGCAACAAAGCGGATAGCTCATCTCAGTCGCGTCGCCGGGCCGGCTCTTGGGAGTTATCGGCTGCTAATACCCCGAGTTCCCTCCCTTCCGATTCCTCAGACGCAGAGCGACTTAATCAGAGATTTCTCGAGTCTCAGGACTCTAATTCCGAATTTGATTTTATTAGCGATGAAGAGATTTTCCCGGACGAGGATAATAATAGCGAGGTTCACACGAATAAACATAGATCATCTCGATACGCCGATGACCCCCACAAAAACTCTACTGCTAGCGCTTTGAAATATTCTGATATAACAGGAGCATATCTTCCAGGAGTTTACAGGATTGGTTCAAAAAGATCAAATGAGCGTAAAGCTAAGAAGCAGCTGGAGATGGCAATAGGGGTGTTCACGTTAATCAATTCTCTTAGTTAAATTTTTAAGAATTGATTTTTTTAAGAGAGCGCTAATTCAAACATGAACAACCTATTTTCTTCTTTTCAATTCTCGTAATGTAGCCATGAAAAAAATTATTCCAATAGCAGGAAAGGTAAATATTTTTTATTAATACTTATTCTTAAATAGTTAGTGCTGGATATACCAGATGTTGAGCGAACGTGAAGACATTAAAATGGAGGAAAAGGTACGTTGTGTATTGTCATGTGAAGTTCCGATAGTCGTTAGTATTTTCGTGGGGAGTGGTTTTGTTAGTGCTGGCATCACGTAGAACGGAAACGAGAATTGAAAAATCAATTCTTGCAGAAGCAGCTAAACTGCTCAATCCTCGAGAATTGGAAAAATTAATTCTGCTAAGCTACGCTTACAGCGGTAGCGAGCGTTTGAACTAAGAGAATTGAAAATCAATCTCGAGAATTGGTCATCGTAAACAACCATAATAATAACATCGAAATGCCACTCTATCAAAGCCCTTTTCAAGAGGCAATCTCTCTTAGGTATAGCGAAACCCGTAAATGCACAACCTAATCCAGATATCGAAAAAAAAGTAAGAGCGGCCCTTAGGACAAATTTTTCAGATTTCGGTCGGCAACCCTGAAATGTCCGATGTACCTCCTGCCTGTTGTCCCGCTGCAGACTACCGAAATTTTCTGGGAGCGACAGAGCAAGAAAAAGCACTGCAGGATTTGGTGGGGCTTTTGCGGTCAGGAAACAATAAATACGGGCCCGAAGGATTGACAAAAGATTTCAAAACCTTATACTCCCACCGCTGGGTGAGAGAGGAAGAGGAACATATCTAACGTATATAGGATCTTCTCGTTTCCCTCGAAATAATTTAAGGGTGACGGTTGTCGGTACCAGAATTTTTTTTTTTTTGCCAAGTATGCTAAATGAACAATGTTACTAGTCATGATTTGAGATGGCTGTTGAGAGGCTTCCGGTATTATATAAAAATGAGAAAAAAGAAAACCTTTTTAATGCCTGTTGATTGGTGCATAACTTTCTAAAATTCCACTTTCTTGCAGCAGGCTAAGCCAAAGTAGCGAGTCGAAGATGCGCCGACCTGTAAGCGTAGCATAACTTCTTCCCTTCCCTCTTCCCATATTCCCAATCACAACAAACACACTTCAGCACCATCATTGCTAAATAAAAGAAGATTGCAATTTCAGTTCCATTTTCTCTTTAATTAAATGTATTATAAAACCAAATAAAACCCAAAATAACATAAAGAGAACATTGAATCAATGACTGCAACAAAAAAAAAAAAAAAAAAAAAAAAAAAACACAGGATGGCTCCTCTCGAACTCCCTACTTCCCTATTTCAGCAAAAATTTCACTACACAATCCACAATAACTTGCTTTACATCCAATCTTGTTATGTAGGTGATACGTTAATATTTAGTCCAGATTGACCAATCCTCGCGTGCAATGTAGAGACCGCTGAAGGTAACGAATGTTTGGTCGATAGTGGTGGTAACCATGTTCGAAGAGTGGGGTACAAGGGTAGAGGATGGATTTCGAAATTTATTCTTGAGGAGCGGTTTGCAAGTTTTTTTTTTTTTTTTTTTTTTTTGGAATGTTGAATTGCAAGTACAAATACTTACAGATGAATTTTTATACAGACTAAGGATGTGCTTACCCAATCTTCGGCTTAGTACTTTCGACTTTTAGCTTAGTTTACTGCAAGAAAGTGGTACTTTAGAAAGTTGTGCGCCAAGCGACAGGCATTAACGAGGTTTTCTCTACAAAAATTTCAACACCGTGATCTGTGCAACGAGAAATTCCATGAGCTTCTTGCAAAATAAAAACTCAATGCACCAGCTGTCATATCTATCGGCTAAAGTAAAAATTCGTGATTCTTATGGGACGGCCATGATTAGGATGGATTGGGTGAAAACGTCCTCGATTTACAAGGCGGTAAAGTGGGGTGTTCCAGGGATTAAGTTACATAGTAGCACGTTCACGTACACGGCGGCGTAAGAGAAGAAAATAATCCGAGTTTAGTGTCATAGCTATGGCTACATCTAATACAATTAAAGTTTTTTTTCCCTCAAACGCATAAGTGAGAGATTCTGGAATGTGAAGTGTTACTAGAAAAATTATACGTATACATGTATATTAGAGGTATTCAAAGCTAAGAATGAGGAATCAATGTGGTTGTCACGTAATTTTTTAGCTTCCGTCCCCACTTTTGCCAAGACACAATTATAAGACCCCGTTTTAGTGTAGCGTCTCTGTTAACTTTGACAACCCCAACGTTCGTATCGTAGAGCTTTTAGAAAACAATTTTCGGAGTGAAATGGGATTAACAGAGTAGGGTGAGGGGAATGGAATGAGTAAGACGTAATTTGAAGGGTTAGATGGATTTGGGTGGAGTTAGGCGGGGTTGGAGAAGCAAGGTGGGCAGGAGAGCAAAAGATAAAAAACCAGAACATTAAAACCACGTCAAGTTTCTGTACTTACCTGGTTAATCTTTCTTACGTGCTACTAAACCAAGTTTGACCCCAAGGACTGGCGGGTAACTAGCTGGACCCACCCAACCACGTCAAGTTTTTCGGGGGGCTTTTAGCTTTGGGTAGAGGAATCGTAGGCCACAGGTACGGAGGAAATAATGAATAACGGTCGTGGGGCTTGTTCGGTGGATTTAATTGGAGATGCTGTTCTACTTTTGCTATAATTTTTTTTTTTTCCTAGCTTTTTTTACGGTGGTGTTCTTTTTTTTTTTTTTTTTCTCACCTCTTTCGCTCTTCGCTCTCCTGCTTATCTGCTAGGAACGCACCTCCCTTCTGGTACATCAAATTCAATTTCTATGGTAATAGGGATCTTGCAACGTAAAATCTCATTCGCACCCGGTATTAGGCTTTACCTGGTATCGAACGAGATGGGTCCGGTATATCGAAGTGTGGCTGTAGGTGCAGTATTTGTAAGTTGCGCTATTACATCCGCTCAACTTTCGCCACCGTCGTCATCTTGCATGTGAGGTTTGATTTATAACGGTAAAGAAGGCTTTTATCAGATCACTAATAGAACTTGCTTCTAGATCGTGATTTATGGCAAGTAGGGTTGGTTAAGCTGCTCAGATAACTAAGACCACTTTGCTACAAATCACTATAAGGAGCGCGAATTTCTCAAGTCAGGCGTAATTTCGCCAACAATCTTTTACGGGCGGGAAAAGTTTGAAAAGAGAGTGAGACACGAAATCATTTGGAGATACTCCTCAATCTTCAAGTTGCAGAGAGCTCTTGTTTCTATTTTGAAATCTTGTAAAGTCATTAGGGATCCGTTTATAGCAATTTGTGAATAGCACTGTCGCTGTAGTAATAAATTAAAAAAGAGGCTGCGGAGGGCATTCGTTAGTTGCTAAAGTATGGGGAAACCGCTAAAACTTCAGATATAATCTTTACGATGGGTTTATAGGAAGTCTTTGCTACGTTTCTCCTCGTTATATCTTTAAGAACGGCGTATCCACCACATAATGCCTAGGATCTGGGCAAATTTAGCCACAACATGACAGGTATTTTTACCAGTAATTCGTAACATACGCCATAGTAAATACAGGTTATTTTATTCATATTCCAGAAAATTTGCAGTTTTAGTGATATTCCAACCTTCCTAATGGTGACAGTATATTTATATAAAGTACACGTATACGTATGTGTACTTGGAGGGGGGCTGAAGTGCGATGATGTAAATAGGTCACATTTCCAATTTATGTTGGCTAAGTTCACGCTAATTTTGCCGAGACATTGCCGCACTTTTGGGTCCCACCAAGTACACGCCCTATTCATTCCCCATACCTTTCAAGCGTTAACTACGAAAATAAAGAAGAAGAAAAAAAAAAAAATATAAAGTGAAACAACCTCTGCGCAACCCCGACCAAACCCAAACACTATGCACGAAAGAAAGTTGGCTCTTCAGTCCTAGCACTCCCGTTCAAGGGCCAGAGTGCCGAACTTGTTTAAGGACGCCTAACCATATACCTGCCACGAATCCAACTTTCGTGAAGAGAGTTCAAAAAACAGGTAACTCACTAATTATTCGCTAGTCCTGGGTACTAGAAAGCTCCATGAGGAAGGTATGTTTGCGCTTTAGGTTTACAATTGTTCGGTCATGCTCCGATCCCCGGATAATACCCCTGCCGGAACGATCACTACCAAAGCACCAACGTTTTACTCAAACTTTGCGAGCACTGTGAACTATACGCTTGCGCCAGTTTTAAACTAAAAAAAAAAAAAAAGCTGTATTTAATGCAGCCGAAGAACGAATACAACTGGAAAACACCCAACCAGCTGCTCAACTGATTGTCGTGCCACAGGGTACGAACTCAGAAATATTATGCAATCCCGGCGGCGGTGAGGGGATTAAAGAAAGTTTTACAACTCTCATAAAGACTGAAATCGCCACTATTTCAACCCCGGCGGCGTACATGATAATATGGTCTGGTATTGAGGTTGGTTTATGAGTGAAATTTTCGGAATGGCAACGACCGTGAGGGTGAGCTTGAATAAATTTTGTTCGTACACCGGCTATGCTGAAGATCTTCGCGAATAAGTGGATAAGGCCACTACGCTAACAGTTTAACAGTTTAGTCGGCATTTTACTAGCAAATTTTTTGTGTCTTGCTTGCAAATGCTTTTTTTTTTTTGGGAGGGGGGGCGGGGGGGACTGTTCCGGGTGATTTTATCTCCCGATTTCCTGGAACCATGCTTCGTAAATGATAAAAATGCAGTTCTTGCACTACTTATTTCTATGAAATGTTTCTGTTTTGTTGCGTAATTTATATGCCATCTTCTTTTCTTCTTCCAATCAGGTGACTGCGACTAAGTTTACTTTCAGCTTATGTTTACAAGCACTCGATACGTTCACTAGGATTCGTTTATATCCGGATCATGACATATCACTCGGTATTCTTGTGACAATGAACTTTGCAAATAGTCGCAAAACGACAAAAGTGAATATTATCCTCTAAATTAACCGTATCAAAAGTTCTACGGAGTATGTTTGAACGCACCGATTAGAGTCACCCGCTGCGAGCGAGCGGAGATGAAGAACTCAACCATCTTTACTATGTATCGGGTGGAATCGTAAAATCAATGGGTTTACGCCGCTGGAAGTGAAACAAACTCATGTGAAACTTAAAAAAAATAAAGACTAGCAATCCAAAAATTTCTATTTTATGAAATATAACGTTTACCTCAAGCACAAGTCATGATGAAAATGTTTCGCAAGAAACTACTCAGCAGCAGGGTACAGGGTACCGTTTTCGAGAAATTTTCTGGTTTCAAAGAAGAAAAATGGGGGAAGGAAAAAAGGAGAAAAAAGGAAATTAACCGAAAAGAACCTGCAAATAACATAACAAATTTTGGCCTTTCCAATAGAATGAAGAAAAAAAGAGTAACGCAACAATGGCAAAGTAAAGAGAAAAAGAAAGATCATAATCCACAACACCGCAACACTACCAACTGACGGCCATAACCAAAAATAGAGTTGGCAACAACGGCGAAACCAACTCTTTGCAGTAGGGAATTATAAAACCAAGTGGAGGTTTGTCGGCCATCGCGGCGAGGTGACTTAAGCGCATCCAAAGACCTTTTGACTCAGGACTTTCTTAACTAATGCTTACACACTGGAAGCACCACCGCGGAAGTTTCTTCTTTGTACATGTACATGTGTATAGCCGCGACTGCATCGCCCTTGTCTGAATGTCTCTAATTTGCTATTCCATAGATAAAATATTACCAACTGTAGGTATCGTAGTTTCGAAGATATTTCTCCCAATCGTGGGATATTCAATGGTACACACACAGTATTTTCCACTTCTAAGACGTCATGTCGACCCTCTGTACGTTCAATATCGTATGCAGGGTGTTGGATCTGTTGTGGAGCGAGTACGTGCATGAGGGGTTGGGAATGTTATTGGTGTGGGTGTCGGCGCCGCCGGTGGAGTCCTCGCGGTAACTACGGTCGCGGCAAGGTTTTGCATTTTGGTTGCCTTCGGGCCCACGCGAAAACATGTAGGATTGATCGTCGTCGAATTCCGGGTTGCAAAGAAAGTAATTATCCACCATGCTTTTAAACGAAATAAAAGAAGAAAGAAAAGAAAAGAAAAAGAAAAAGAAAAAGAAAAAGAAAAAGAAAACGGGGGAGAGGAAAGAATGAAAAGAAATGAGGAGGGAAAGAAGGGGGAGAAACAGGGGTTGGGGGAAGGAGAAAAAAAAAATGAAAAAGAAAAAAAGGGAGAAGAAGAAGAGGAGAGGGCAGAGGGAGGGGAAGAGTGAATTACCGAGACTTAAAGCATTGGACACCCAATTTCATACCAACACAATCAGGAGAAGTGAGGTTCAGAAAAATCCGCTAGTGCTAGCGTAAGACTGGAGAAAGAGGAGCTGGAAGACTGCTTCTTTATTTTCCCCTATCCAGAGTACTATTTTTTATGCCGGACACAAAACTCCAGACAAGAAGCATTCCTCGAATAGCTCTTTGCAAACAGTTTTCCACAGGAAATTACAGTCACATTCGTAATTTACAGAGATTTGGTACCGATGCTTTGCGATTCATTGCCTATTTCGGAGCCGAGTGTAGGAGGTTGAATAAATTCGATACTTTGCCCGTTTTATTCTCACAACGTGCTAAGGATAAATTTCAAACTTTGTGGCAAAAAAGTGAAGTATCTTTTCCTCACACTTTATGTTTTTGAGCCCTCTAGCCATTTCCTGTTTTGACTAGGGCGTTGTTTGTACTCTAGTACATGTACATGTGCTTCGTGCAAAAAGCATCCGGAAATTTTTTTGGAGAACGGGATAAACAATGAGTTCCAAGATCCGACTGATTCGTGTACTCTACTTTAAAAGTATCTCAGATTTCGTGCGCGGTTAGTCTCGGTTTGGTGAGTCACCGGTATGAAATTACATATTTTCATTTTCATTAGTGTTTTTGTGCAACTTAATATTCATTCTAGGGCTGCTAGCTTGCATGTTGTTGGCAAATTATCTGTTAATATCTGATTAAAACATTATATTTGGTTTCCTAAGCATTATTTTATCCTTGAAACACTTTTTATAGGTTACCCATCTTTATCAGTTCCGTAAAACTTCGAAGATTGAGCAGATGAAGCTCAGTATCTTTTTCTTTATTTTTTTCTTTTTTCCTTCTTTTTCTTTTTATAGAAATAGAAATAGAACGGTTGTAATTCCAAGATATTTATCCATCCCAGCTACTAGTTTCTCATGCTGATAACCAACCGTATATTATTCGATGATTTTCTATTTCTGGCTTGGGGTACTGTTCTATGATATTAATAACATTTTCCAAAATACTTTTGACCTTGATTTTGGTCCACACCGAATAGCCTCATATTTGAAGAGTTCATGTCGGCTTCATCCGCCATCAATCGGCTTCATATAGTGGGTGGTTTGAAGGAGTTTGGCAGAGTAATTATGATACTACTCCCAGGATAAACGAAAGCTGATGTCTGAAGAAAGCTAAAATATGTCTAACAAAGAACCTGTCCGTACGTTGTTTCTTAAGCCCCGTTAAAACAAGTCTTCTGCTTTTTACTAATCTACGTTACTAGTTGCGATATCCTTGACATCGTCAATGCAGAGATATTGCGAGATTTGCAAACAGTGGACGAGTAACAGCTTATGATCAAACATAGCATATTACGTGTACCACAACTAAACCGAAAAAGCGATGAACCTCAATTTTTAAGGAGTGTAGAAATTCAATGAAAACTCGATCATTTTACGAAAAGAGAAGAGAATTGTATTCGTTAGAACTACGGAGCTAAAAGAGAGACCCAAAAGCGAAACTTGCCTGCCTTATATCCTTTTCCAGAGAAACCCGAACTAAACAAAAAAGAGGAAGAGAGAAAAACACAGAAGGTTAGAGACAAACTGACACGCAAGCAGGAAAGGAAATGCAAAAAAGACGAAAGAAGCACGTAGGCGAGAAACAAATATGCAGATACGCGAACAAACAAGGCAAGCGACTAACAGATACGCAAGTAGGAAAGGACATGCAAAAAGACGAAAGAAGCACACAGGCAAGAAAGGCAAGAAAAGAGAAAAACATGGAAAACAAAAGAGCCGAAAAGGAAACACCGGCACGATTGTCCCTAATCCAAAAGATCACATGGAATTCCGACTAACAATAAAGACGCAAGAATAAAATACCGCAACTATCTATCACATCGCAAGCAGAGCTTTCACATAATCTCAATGTCACAGTAAACTGCTTCCAAAAAACGAAACTCTTCAATCTATCCGACTCATATCACACTTAAATCCAAGGACAATCTAAGCAAGAGTTTGAACAATACTTGCAAGCGGCCAGCACCTCCGCCGAGGAATATCCGCCATCCTCGCTCTCCGTTAAACAATAAAAGTTGTTGTGCCTTATTACCCTAAATGACGCCAAAGCCTCGGTGGTGACGCGGCCAATTTTCGTAGAGCAGCGAATGCCCCCTTGGACGTTGTGGTGGCAAAGGCATTGTACCTTTTCCTGGATTTGTTGGCATCTATGCTGTTGAATGGCGGTGGGATATTAAATAATTCCGCAGCTGCTTCTTGTCCGCGAACTTCCTAGGTCTCTCTACAATAGGCTCGTCCTGGTCCCTGAGGACATTTGTGGAAGCACATTTTGGGGGTCTGGCGGGAATGCAACTCCTGCGGTCTCTTCGAGTCCGCCCCAGGAGCTGGATTTTTCGCCGCATCCAAGGTGAAGCAATGGCGACACCCAGTTGCCAAGACATAACTAGGTGGGTGGATGTAAGTTATTGTTGATGGATAAACACGTCAGTTACGCATTATGTTGTGTGTATGGCAAATATGACTGGAAGAAAGAAAGAGTTCGGGGTAAGGTATATATACATGTACACATTTTCCACTTCCAAAGCATTAACGTGAGCCGGTAGATGCGCTTTAACGTCGTATGCACGCTGATGTCGTTAAAAGTGTTGCCGATAAATTCTCAATACAATGTGCTGGACACCGGCCCTGGAACTTTATCGATAAGCTGGCTGGGTAGATGAATATTAGTACTGCTGTAGAATTGTCACTGGTAAACTTTTCCATTTCAGTATCTCGTGTGACTTTAGTCCACCGGAGCTTTGTTCTTCTAGGGATAACGTTTAAATTCATGAAACTTTTTGCAGAATATTATCTAAAATTATGTTCAATAGTCAAAACCTTTTAAAAAATGATTTGGTGCGATTGACCTTCTAGATACTGATTCATACAATTGGTTTTTGAGAAAGTTGTGTATAATTGACCATCTAGAAACCCAAAGACACTTCATAGTAGTGAAAATTTCCATTTAGTAGCTGATATAACTTTAGTCCCTTTGAGCTTTGCTGATTTAGGGGTAATACCTAAGCTTGTACTTTTTAGCATTAGAATTTTTTAAGAGGAAACGGTATAAGAAAAGGCTCTATTATTAATGGCTAACAGGATGTATTAACACTATAATTTTAAATGATAAAAAAATTATTTCTTGGAGGTTATGAAGAACTTTTATCCTATGTGTTTATTATTTATTCTAGATATCCCTTTCTACCTTACCAATTTAAAGAAATTATTATTTATAAGATTTCACTAAGAAAGAGCTAGTAGTATCTGCTAAGGCCAGCACAGGTATAGCTTAGTATGTGGCTCTATAGAATACCTGAATTTCAATCTCCTACATACATTTTGAGGTGCAAATCAGAAGGTACAGTTTTTGGAGACTGCCTAAATCGAATAGATGGAAAATCAGTAGATATATCATCTTATGATACCTTTATGCACACAATGTTTTTGTTTGACAAATAGACACATTAGGAGCATGAAATTTCTTATATGTTGGATGCCAAGAAAACCTTCAAATTACGTGTATGTGATATAGATAGACGCCTACCAACCTGAATTTCTGCACTTTTTAACTAAGACAGCCGTATCTGTAGCTTTGATTATTATGCAACGAAATCGCGGTTTCTGTCTCACTGAAGAGGCTGCAACCTCTAAGTATCATCTTCTCCAAAGTTTTGACACAAATTTCGGTATTAACACTTCCGCTGTAGAAACGTGCCACTCTGTGCTGGCCACGGTATTCCGATGCTAACATTTTGATTGTGTCAAGGACTCCACAAACCGAACTTTGGCTCACTTCTGCTTCCTGGAGGAGTTAGTGTATCCTAAAAACGCGAAAAAGTGTGATTCCCAGTGAGCGGTGAACGTACAGATTCATATATGCAATCCATCTACCGAAAGCTTGAATAGACGAGAGCAGTCATTCATATACTGAAAAGGCACCAAGGGTAACAAAATGAAATAATCTGCAGTACCTTGCAATTTCAATCCCAAATGGGATAAGAATTAGTGAACAAAGGAGGCAAAACCTTCAACTTCTTATGCTATTCTCCGGCGCCATCACAAGACACACACTTCCAAAAAAAAAAAAAAAAAAAAAAAAAAACAAATAAAAAAAAAAAAAAAAAAAAC
>JABYPW010000197.1:0-33739 GCA_016880775.1 Phymatotrichopsis omnivora | reverse complement strand
TATTGTAGTGGGCTCTCAGCTCACCAACCCTTCGGCCCATACAGTGCGGACCACAAGATCTAAGGCCTCAAATATCTCTATACACGAGGAGGCCACGATCACCCTCACCACCGCCGAGTTGACCTATGTTAACAAACATCAGAAGGTCGTTGTCGACAACTATGTCGAAACGATCAAGGCCTTACACCAGGCCAGGCAATTCCTCGGGGAAGAGCCCTGTAAACGGGCCTTGCAAGACACTGAGGAGGAGTTTCAGAAACAGCGCGATGATGTGGCCTCAATCCTCTACGCCACCATACTCTTGCATCGCAACATCAACAAGCCCCTCCCCAAGCTGTCCATGGCTTTTCCCCCTTCGATGACGAGTCTCCTCCTGTCTGCGATAGAACAGATACAGAAGGAGAGGGACTCCTTTGCTCAATGGGAAGCCGACTACACCAACACCCTGAATAAAGCCCATCAGGATGTGGTGCAGGATCTGAACAAGAAATTGTCGGATCTCAGGCAACAACTGGCAGACCAGGCTCTGCATCTGTTGGCCTCCCCAAACGAGCAAATTGCCACTCTGACGGTGAACCTAGCTGAAGCTAAGGCTAGGGTAGAAGTCCTGGAGCAGGCAGAGGTTCCACTCTAGGCTAGACTTAGCGAGGCAGAACATACGGTTCTGCGCCTCAAGGCAGAGAATGAAGCTCTCTCTACTAGGTCTACCTTGAGGAAGGAAGATGTGGTCAAGCTTAGGGAAGACCTAATGAAGGCCACTGACAACGCCAAGCTATAGAAGGACTTGTACTATCAGTACAAGGAGCACTATGGATCTATTGAATCTCCTCCAGTGTCCAGAAACCCGGATGAGATCATAGACATAGATGACAGAGCAACTCACGTCACTGCTCCTCCTCCCAGGCCAAGAGGCCTTAGAATGGGTCTGCCTTCCTTCAGGCCACCTTCCTGACCCATCTCCCCTACTCCTCCTCCACCCCCTGCGCCTCGTTCTGCCATCGCAGGACCTTCCCGGAGGCACAGGGAAACCTCCTATACTTCTTTTGCACCACCTCCCTGCCCGACCTCTCCTCGTCCCCTCAATGAGAGTGACGTCCGGCGGATTATACAAGAAGTTCTTGGGCAAACTACCCCACCGGCTCCTCCCTCCAACCGCAGCACCCCAGCCCCACCTCCCATCCAGTCTGCCTCGTTTAAGGGTCCCAAACCAGCGGATCCAGAAAAGTTTTCGGGGAAGGCCGAGGACACAAGGAAGTTCATCGAGCAATGCGAGAACTACTTTGCCCTCCAGTCACATGCCTTCCCCCATGACTGGATCAAGACCAGGTTCACGTCTACGTACATGACGGGTACGGCGCGGATCTGGTGGTAAGCCAATTCTCACCGCTGGACCCAGCAGACCACCATCTGGGACGACTTTACCGAGGCCATGAAGACATACTTCGGGGCCTTTGCCACCAAACCCCAAGCCATCAGGGAGATGATCAATGCCAAACAGACGAAAGGCATCCTCTCCTACCTCACCCATATGGAGGCTCTGAACCAGGTTGTCCAAGGCGACCAGGAGTCCTTCAAGTTTTGGGTTGAGAGGGGCCTGAAGGAAGATCTCCGCTTGGCAATGGCGGCCCAGACCACTCACGAGACTCCAGCAGCCGAATGGCTATCTCGAGTAGTCCAAGGGGGCCTGGCAATGGAGGATACCTGGGTGGCCATCCAGGAGTCCCATAAGGGACAAACGACCAAGCAGAATATGGCCCAGCCCTCCTCCTCCAACAAGCCCAAGAAGACCCAGGACAAGCGTCCCTCGGGGTCCACTTCCCAGGACAAAGGGAAGCTTCCTCAGCTCACTGAGGAAGAGAAGGAGTGGGCAAAGAAGAACAAGGCCTGTCTGCGCTGCTTGTCCAAACACCATAGTGTTAAGGACTATTACTCTACGAGGAAGTTTTTCATCTCCGCTGTCAAGATTGCGTCCACCTCAACCAAATGCAAGGCGGATGACGACGGGAACTCCTCATCCTCGAAGCAGCAAAAGACATCTGCAGCAAGAGTGGTCGACCTCCCGGACGACTGGAAGGATGGGGATAACATCCCCATAGTGTAAGTGCCCCTTTCTTTTGTTGTGGCATCCCACGCCACCTCTCCCGTTTTCCTTTGTTCCTTGTTTCCTTTAAGACCCAGTTGGTTTGAAACATTGAATTCTGTTGCACGAAATTTCCTTTAAGACCATTGTTTGAAATTTCCTTTGTGCCTTTCTTACTAAGGAGCTGGTGTTTGCGACCATCGTCGCATTCTCGGTGGGTGGGCCTGCCAGCATTGAGGCTAATGTAATTGATGATACCCATGAGTGATGTGTCATGACCTAATGTTTCACGACTGTTATGATACCCCCATGTATTATTTTCCTTCTTTTCCTGAGAGGCGTTGATTAGAGGTTTTGTTTCCTTTTTTTGCAAAGTTCTGCCTGAGGAGGACCTATTCCAGGTCGAAATGCGCTGGCCATATAGCAGACCACCACTCTTTACTGCACCCCCCTAGTTACCAGTTTCGCCTCACCGCATTTCCAACTCCCACTGTTGAAACAACCTCCTTGCGGACAAGACGTATAGCGAGCTCCGGCCACGAGTTTCCCGGGAGAGATCAGGGAACGTATTCACTACCGCCAACATGTCAACCATAGTTTCCTCCAAAGAAGGCCCTGCCCAGGGCAGGTGTATCACGGTTCCAGTCACCTTGCGCTGGAAAACTCATACTGTTGAGGGTCCCCAAGTATACGTGATCACAGCTACAGCTAAGCTGGACAACGGAGCCACTGGCGCCTACATTTCAGATCGGCTCCCTGTCCCTAAGAAGAAACGGTCCTAGGCGGTCAACGTCTTCGCCTATGATGGTTCCTACCGGCAAGAGTGGTATTATACGCCGAAGCTGCAAATGCAGGTCCTCGACCATCGCGAACTCATCGACTTCGACGTTGGCCCTATGCCTCCAGATGTGGACATATATCTTCCAGTTAAGTTATTCCAGGATCATGAACCACAGGTCGATTATGACCAGGCTGTTCTCGTGGGATTCCCCTCCTCCAAATGCAAGAACCATCTTGTGACGCCTTCAGTCCAGATGGCCTCGGCATTTGAATTAGTTAAGGACGATGACTTCTACGCCAACTCTGAAGCTGTCGGTGGCGGACTGCTTGGGTGGGTGGATACCCCAGTCAATGAAGGAGTTGTTCGTCGTTGGTGCGCCGCCATGACCAGAGCTCCAGTGGGCAATTTTGCTGAGCTCTTCATGCGGTCTTCCATCTCCTCGACCTCTGAAGGTAACCGGTGGGAACAGATCTATCCTGCTGTCTTCTCCGAATACCTAGCCTCTTCGCTCCCTCCCCATAGGGAATGGGACTGCAAAATTGATCTGAAGGAAGGAACGACTCCTCCCTGGGGCCCGCTTTACCGTCTGTCTGAGACTGAGCTCCAGGCCCTGCAGGAATACCTTGATCGCATGATCAAGGAGGGGAAGATAAGGCCCTCCAAGTCTCCCGCAGGCACTCCTATCCTGTTCATGAAGAAGGCTGATGGTTCCCTCCGCCTTTGTGTCGACTACCGGGGTTTGAATAAGATTGTTATTCAAAACCGCTATCCTCTGCCCCTTATGGGCGAACTCCGAGACTGAATTGGCAATGCTCAATGGTTCACCAAGCTCGACCTCAAAAACGGCTACAACCTCATTCGCATTGCCGAGGGTGACGAGTGGAAAACATCTTTTCGCACTCGTTACGGCCAGTATGAGTATTTGGTGATGCCATTTGGTCTCTGCAATGCCCCTGCTGTCTTCCAGGAAATGATAAACACGATCTTTCACGACCTCCTAGATCTTGGTGTCCTCATCTATCAAGATGACATCTTGATCTACGCCGCCACCAAGGAAGAACACGACTGCCTTGTGCAGGAAGTACTCAAGCGCCTTGACAAGCACAAGCTGGCACTTAAGCCCGCCAAGTGCGTCTGGGCGGTCCATGAAGTGGAATTCCTAGTGTTCATCATCTCCGACAAGGGCATTAGCATTTCGGAGGATAGAATTCAAGCCATCCGAGATTGGCCGACTTCCACTACGGTTCGAGATGTCCGTTCGTTTCTGGGCCTCGCCAACTTTTATAGGGTCTTCATCTAAGGATTTTCGAAGATCGCGACGCCCCTGACAAACCTCACCAAGCAAGACCAGGCCTGGACCTGGGGGTCTCAGCAGCAGTCTGCCTTTGAGACCCTCAAGGCCCTCTTCACCTCTACGCCCATCCTTGTCCACCACGATTCTCAAACCCCCATTCAAGCCGAAACCGATGCCAGTGACTTTGCCCTTGGGGGCGTGCTGTCGCACCGGTTTCCTGACGGCTCTGTTCGCCCTTTGGCCTTCCACTCTCGCAAGCTAGAACCAGCGGAGTGGAACTACGAGATCTACGACAAGGAGATGCTTACAGTGTTTGACTGCCTTTACGTGCAATGGAGACATTGGTGTGAGGGAACGGCTCATCCAGTGCTGGTAATAACGGACCATAAGAACCTGGAGTACTTTACGACCACTCGGCTCCTCTCCAGGAGACAGGCCCAGTAGATGGAGAAATTGGGCACCATCGATTTCCAGGTAGTGTATCGGCCAGGTAAGTCCAATGACGTGGCTGATGCCTTGAGCAGACGTGGGGACCACGTCCCTATGGAGGGGGCACCGGAGCTCGGTCTTCTCTAACTCAAGAAAGGACAGTACATTGCTGCGATTGAGAAAAGTTATACCTCGCTCAATCCTTCCTTTTACCAAGCCTTGAGAGAAGTTGTTGCTACTGACCCTGAATGCCAAAGCATTCTGAGCTCGCCACAGGAACCCTACAGTGTTCATGACGGCCTTCCAATGTGGAATAGTCTGTGGTATGTACCCCCATCTCTTCGCACTGAGGTTCTCAAGTCCAGGCACGATCACCCCACGGCAGGCCACTTAGGCTGAGATAAGACCTTTGATCTTATCGACAGAGACTTCTACTGGCCACATCGACGGCAGGATATAGCCGAGTATATCTCTGCGTGCGACCAGTGCCAACGGAATAAAGCCCGCCGACACAAGGCCTATGGGCAGCTGCTTCCGTTGGAGATTCCTTACAGGCCGTGGGAATCGATCTCTATGGACTTCGTGATGGACCTCCCTCCTTCTGACGGCTTTACCCAAGTGTGGGTAATCGTGGATCGGTTTACCAAGATGGCGCACTTTATTCCTCTCGGCCCTAATGTCGACTCCAGGTACCTGGCCAACGTTTTCGTCTGAGAAATATGGAGACATCATAGCCTTCCCGCCAACATCGTCTCTGATCGTGATCCCAAATTCGAATCCTTTTGGGGTCATGTCATGGATCAGCTCGGGGTAAAATTGTCAAAGAGCACAGCGGCTCACCCCCAAACCGACGGACAAACGGAAAGCCTAAATCAGGTCCTGGAAGCCTATCTCCGTGCCTATGTCAACTTTGAGCAATCCGATTGGGTTTTCTTTCTCGCCCTAGCAGAATTCGCGTACAACAACGCCAAGTCGTCCTCCACCGGGGTGTCCCCTTTCTTCGCCAACTTTGGATATCATCCTTCGCTTGACGCAGTCCAAACCGTCTCCGCCTATCGGGGAAGTGAGGCTCTCACAAGAGAATGGACCACCATCAGACAACGCCTCTTCGACGCACAGAAGAAGATAGTTGCGTGGTACGACAAGTCTCACCTTCCTTTCCCCGAACGTCAACCTGGAGACCGCGTCCTACTTAAGCGTGACGATATCACCCCCTCCCGACCTTCCCGCAAGTTAGACGCAAAGTTTGCAGGCCCCTTCGAGGTAATCAAACCCATAGGGCCTCGGGCCCACAAACTCAAACTTCCCTTCTCTTGGAAGATCCACCCTGTTTTCCATGTATCGAAGCTGGAACCCTAGTACGTTTCGAATCGGTTCCCTGTCCATCCTCCTCCTGCTCCTGAGATTGAGGAGGGTGAGAATTACTTCTTCGTTTCGGAAATCGTCAAGGTCCGAAACAACTGGAAAACCAAGCGGGTGGAATACTTTGTGTTGTGGGAAGGATACCCTCGGGATGAGGGGAGCTGGGAACCTTTGGAGTCACTGCTAGTCAACGGCGAACCCATCGACGCTCTTTTGACCTTTCGACAGGCCCATCCAGAGGCAGAGCGCCAAGCCACTGAGTCAGAGGAGGCTCCACCATGCAAGCGAAGACGGAGGAGTTGAGGTATATATAGTTGCTCCCTCCTCCACAGTTGGTTTCCCTTTAATACAGCGGGGCGACACCATTGTGTCCTTTGCATGACCCTGAGTCCCCTTTAAGCTCCATAGAGTTAGGATGGTCTCCCCCTATAGGCTGCAGGAAACTGTCCTTTTGTCTCGGTTGCTCTCAGAGAAAAAGGAGAACGGACATAAAGCTAACTCCTTTGCGCTTGTGGGACCATGCGCCTTAGAAGGGGCGTAGTGTTATGAACACCGGTAGTGGTCAGCGTCAAGGTACCTGGACGATGCGCTATGATGGAGGTTACGCTTAGATTGTCAACGTGTGAGTATGCCGTCTCTACCCTTCACCATTGTGTTAAGCGTTTTGGAGACGATCCTCTGTCACATGACCTTGTGGCGTGGCATGGCATGGTGTGGCTTTGCCGTTAGCCTTGACTAAGCGTGGGAAGTCAGCCCCACGGGCACATGATCGGCTATTGACATGATGCGACATTGGCCTAGTCAGCCATGAGGTCATGATCAGGCGATCGGACTCGTATCGCGAGAGACTATTACAAATCAGGAGTGAGGCCCAAGAGTGTGATAGGCGATCATAGTCAAATCGAGTACTAATCGCGTCCTGTCCATTTCGGACTCTTCTACAGGCTTCGGCGATCAGGAATCAGGAGATGGTCTAGACGGGTCTTAGTTCTTTGTGTTTCTATTTCCTTTGTCATCTCTTTGTCAGCTCAGGTGAAGGATGGGGTATATAAGCGCGCGGGAGTTTCTGTTGTCTTTCCTTCCTTCCTTCTTTAGCACATAGCTACCTTGTCTTCTCTGCGAGTACTATTGTACAAGCCTCTGAGTTATCTTCGAGCCTTAAAGAATGTATTCGTCTTTTCTCGTCTTCAACACTTGAAGTCCACCCTGTTCATCATAGGAAAAATATCTTCCAGTTGAGCTTTCGTTTAGCCGAGATATCTGAGTTTACTCAGTAGCGTTTGCGAAGCGTGCCTGAGGTATTCTTACCGAGTCATATACGAACCATATAGGGTGATCTGTCACATTGAAAGTCTTGCCCACCTTCACGATAGTGAAAAAAAAACCTCAACAAACAATACACTCCCAAGAAGATATAGACCTATCCTATCACTACCTGGCTATCAGATAGAGGTTAAAGCATAGATTAAAGGTAGAGCTGAAAATAGGCTATATCCATTGGTCAGAAAAATCTCCTAAAATAACCCCATTGAAATCTCCAGTGGAGAGATTAATTAGATACAAACAACAAATAGCACCATAGTGCTAGACCCCATCATCATCAATGTACCTATTAGAACTAGGCTTGCTACCTTACAGCCTACCCTCTCAGTACTAGACAGTATAGTAACCCTAGTCCCTAGTTTTACAAGCCCGAGATTCTTCTATCAGTCAGACCCTGCATATAAGGGTAACTGGAATGAAGACCATAGACTTACCGAAGAACTAGTGCAAGAAATACAAATAGTAGAAGAGAACCCTCTTCCCCTTAGGACCCCCACCTAAACCTAAACAATTTCCTCAGGGCATACCATAATCCTAGTACAAGGACATTAAGATAACTAGCTACACTAGAGTACAGCAGAGGCTACACACAACCTCACCTCCTACCCACCAACCCCCTAATATTAGAGTACTGTGGAAGTGCTATTCAATACCATACTATACTCCCCTATGCTAAGAGTACACTAGTGTATAGCTGAAGTAATACAATAGCTAGAAGACTACATAGGGCTCACACCCCCAAGTGTATAACCCCAAAATTTAGAATTCCTCTTCTGAGGATTATAAGTGAGCAGCATGCAAAGTGAGCACTACCACAAAACCCTAAGCAGTATTAGAAGTCTGTCCTTCCCAAGCATGTCTAGAGAACCATCTAACAGAGTGATATACACTGATGACAGCTCAAGTACTGACTCTGATACCATAACCAGACAATACCTCTACAAAGGAAAAGGAAAAGAAAGAGAAGTCCCACATGAAACCTTCTCCCTAATCCCAGACCTACCTAAATATGAACTCACTAACATGATGCCAGACAACATAGGTAAAATATTCCAAAGCTTCATTGACAACAAGAACAAAAGGGTCTTGTTGAGTGCAGAAGTTTTTAGAGCAGTAGGCTAGGCCCTTAATCAAATTTGGAGAAAACTATACATCATGCACAATGACTGGTACAAAGAATTCCAGTCTATCAAAGAAATAGACAACAAACTGCAAGCCTAAGCGAATGAGATTAGATTCTTAATAGCTATAATCAACAAGCTAGTAGACACTCAACAAAGCATACAAAACTAATCAACCCCCCCTGCTATTCCAAACCTAAGCAACTAACCTAACCTAAAGACAACAGCCCCAGTTACATAGGGAAGTTACATCGAAACCTAATAGACCCCCAGGAGCACACTAAATAATAGCCTAAGTGAAGGGCCCTCAAGACCCCCCTAACAAAGACCCCCAGCAAATAACCTACCATAGAATGATAGCTCCCAGAACATAGAACCCAAGACTTATGCACAACGAGTACCCTAGAATATAGGCCCTTAAGAAGATACAAATAGAAAAAGGAAAGGAAAAGAGAAAGAGTCAGCAAACCCCAAAATTAAAACATTCCAGATTATATGCAAGGAACTGTACTTGCCTACCATTAGTATTACCTATCCCTCAGTCACTAGAGCTGACCCAGAAAAACTCAGAGAAGTATATATCAAAGTTCTAGCAGTGCAAAAAGTACCCACCAAATTAAGGGGCCTTATAGTCCGCATTAACTACAAGTCCAGAATCATCATCTCTATGCCTATAAGCTATGTAGCTAGTACCCTTGTTCCCTACCTGTATACAATCAACTTTGTAACTAAAGTGAATACTAACCTAGAAGTTGAAAGAGATGATTTCAGGGTCACAACTATATTTACAGAGCTCATAATTCACTCAGTATCCACCTAACCTCTAGGCGACATCCCAGTATACAAACTAGCTGAAGAGCTCTTCTACATCACTGATGTCGACATTGCTATGATAAGATACCTCAAAAATAATGAAGACCATGAAAGGAACCTATCAAGAGGAACCTTTGTAGGAGTAGCAATTAGGCTCACAGAAGACCAAGTCCCAATACTTGGCAAACTGGTAGTGCTCTTCAATAAGGTCTACAAGATTGCTAAATCTTGTAGACAAAGCCCCTATATAATATACTTCAACTGTTATAAACTAGAGCACGTTAGCACAACATGCAAAGAAAAAAACCAGGATGTAATATCTATGGGAACTTATACAACAGATCCCTCTTCAAGTACTATGAAACTAAGAATCAAATCTGCCCCCAATACAAGTAGTATAGCCTGTGCAAGTACTTCAGACCCATCTGCACTAACTATAAAGGAAAACATAAAGCTACTAACCATAAATACCTAACCATAAAAGCTGCTAAGGACTTGTACATCAGAGAACTCGATAGAAAAAGGAAGGAATAGATAGATCAAATCAGTATAGAAATAGAAGTGTACCAAGAATTGTAAAATAGATAAAGAAAGCGCTATCTAGTTAGGTCTCAACCTATATACTGTCTTTAAAATTCTGCAACACAACTGTTAATGTTTGCAAGTAAACTTCCAATCCCTAATGCAAATAGCTATACAAAATAAGGCTAACATAGTTGCCATGTAAAAACCACCAACCTTTAACAATGCCTACCGCATATATGGAAGCTTCCATCGATTTTACCATAGTACTATAACCAGATCATGAGTAGCCTTATATATAAGTAAGGCATCCCCTATTAACCCCTACCTAGTCAGAAACAATAATGGAGACAAAAAGGTCATAAGACTGTTCACTAACAAATACAACTACCTATACATCACTAACAACTATCTCCCCCTAGCTACCAAGCACCAAGACTAGACCTGGGACACTATCTTTACAAACAACCAAAACCTAGTCCTAGGTGACTTTAACCTCTACCATCCTTGGTAAGGTACTACAGACTAACACAAAATAGAAAGAGGTAAACCAATAGTAGAAAAAGCCTATTAACAAGGCTACTTCCTATGTAATGAACTAGACTAGCCCACCAGAACTGGAAACCCCAAATAAAACTAGAGGAACATGATAATATATATTGCCCTACTCTCTCCTATGGCCACAGAATGGGAAACAGATTGATAGATCTACCTAGACATACACTAGACCAATAGTGACTATAAAGTAATAGGCATCACCCTCTCAAAACCAGGTAAGCAATAGCAAAAAAGAGTTTGCCTAGACTATGCTAAAGCTGACTAGGATAAAATGAAAGAAAACATCAAAGACTGGAAACCAATACTGTATAACACCAAAAACCTGGATGGCTAGCTGGAAACCAATAAAGAAAATCTAATACAAACTATGAAAATGAACAAAGCCCTCACAGACACTAAGAGTGACTGGTGTGCAAGGTCACCATGGCAAGCAAAAAGGAATGTGCATTTAGCAGTAGAATGTAAACAATATACACAAGCCAGGAAGCTCCCCACTAGTGCACATCAATAAAATCCTAAGACACATGATCCTGTACCTCTAAATAGGATACCACTTCTATAGCATAGTACAAGACAACAAGCCTAGCCTCTCCCTATACTCGATGCAGGTATAAGAGTAGCATATCAGGAATATAATAATTACTAGGTAGAAGGTAGCCATATATAAATGCTCCAAAGATGAAGAGGAAATATTGCTAGGTGGAAACTATATCTTTAGCCTCCCAATCAAAATTGCAAGTTGCATGTTTCAAATAAGGTTATAGCAATTACACATATGTACAAGTACATCATATGGACCAAATGATCAACTGAGCATGTACTACCACCAGTATTATGAGACCATCCAATATGCTATGCTATAGTGCCTATCTTATATAGAAGTATGGGAAAACTACATATGATGACTAAGATTACTGGAGGCTATCTTCTGGTTGAAAGTAGGAACTAAACAAATAGCGAAATATTTCTCGAAAACTAGGACCTGAATCCCTAATAGGGCCTACCCCTACCAATTACAAGTTGATATATCTATTTACTATATGCCTAATAGACCCCTATTATATTCCTATCCCCATCCCTACCTAGTATATGTTCCTTGTGCAGGCCTTATAAGTTCTTTTTAGATTAGAAAACTTCTATAGAGGTACTTCTAGATGATATATATGGCAAAGGAGGTAATGGAATAACTAGATTGAGAATACTAGCAATTAGGATCTGTAGAACTATAAGTCAATATGAATAAAGACCTCATAAGATCCTAAACCTATGCTAGATACTAGAACTGCTATACAGTATGAAGTCAAACTGATCAAACAACATTTCCCCCTAAAACCCCAACTAGGAGTAAATGTGCCTATTTGGTACATGAACATGCTAGAAGTAACTGAAAGTGAGATTAGTGAAGCCCTGCAGAAAATAAAGATAGCCCCAGGAAGGGATGCAATCCTATACCTAGTATAGAAACAAGTCCTAAAAGAGGCCCTATACATTCTTAAACAAATAGTCAATGAAATACTATAATACAGCTATCATGCCAATAGCCTGAAAGAAACACTCAGGGTACTCATACCTAAACTAGGAAGGGATGACTATGCCCCAGTCAAGTCATATAGGGTTATTACCCTCCTTAATACGATATCAAAAATACTGGATAAGTTTATACAAAATAGGTTATATACACATGCAATAACCTATGAAATGATATCTAAATACTAGTATATTACCATTAAACAATGCAGAAGAGCAGAAACTGTAAATAGGCTCTTCCATGAAGTCAACTGCCTACAGAATACAGGATTCAAAGTCAATATATAGTTTTTCGATATATCTATAGTTTTTGATAATATGGAATAAACTGAACTCTAGAAACAACTTGAAGAAGGTAATATGCTAGAATACCTGATCAACTATATACTCTCCTTTATGAGTACTAGGACCATATAGATAATATATCTAGGAGCTACCAAAACTCTGCAGATATTTATATCGGATACCCTATAAGGATCACTAATCTCCCTACTCCTATTTGTTATCTATATCACCCTACTCTACTATGTTCCTGAACCCTAGAACCAGGTATCAGTCATTGACAACTTCGCAGTCATAGTATACTCAAAAAAACGTGCTGATAATAACAACAAAATACGACATAAGTTTAACCAGTTATAAGAAGTAGCAAAACCAATAAACGTCAAGTTCTCCTAACCTAAAACTGATATCATCTACTAGGAAACACACCATGAGAAACTCCCTAAGGAAGAACTTCAGCCTATAGAAATTGGAGGAATTCTGATGATGCCTAAGAAGATAACTAATAAGATAACTAGGTACCTACGATATTTCAAATCAGCCAAACGAACCCTACATGTGCACTATGAAGTGTGAGTAGCACATACCATGAAGCAGTTTATCCTAATAAGATATGACAACACCAAGCATAAAGGATTAAACATATACAACTGAATATGGCTTATCATAGGAGTAATAATCTATAGATAATGTATGGAGTAACTGTAATTGAACTAGACTAGAGCACTATCAAGCTGCTTACAAAACAGTTCTATTGCATAACCAGATAGATAACCAGACACCTCTGGAACATGAACATATGTCAAGTCCTAGAATAAGCTATAATACAGCCACCAGAGGTATAGATCAAGTACATACTATACAAGTATGTACTCCAAATATCCAGCATCATGGATGTAGCCCACCCTATTATGGTAGTTATCCTTAAATTGTAACACCATCCTGTTTTCACCGGTTATGTTCTTGCTTTTAATTAAGTGTAAATGCCCTGCTGGAGGAAATGGGATGTAAAATAACAGTATTGGGAAAAACATATAAGTCCTTAAATTGTAACCCCTCATAGTCCCTAAGAAAGCAGTTACCATATATACTGAGTACTTTATAAGAAGAGTCAAAGGAGGTAAACAAACTAGAATGTATGTCCATTAATAGAATGTTATAAATATATACAAACTAGGAAGTTCTACACTAGTATATGTTGATAAGATCCTAAGACACATGATCCTATACCTACAAATATGTGCACAGATCTTTCAAGTCACATAAAACAATGAAGTAGGTCTATCACTGTATTCAACACAGTCCTTATAATGGCACATATGAAGCGAAATGATCAATAGCTAAAAACAGCCACCAAGAACCACTCTAAGGATAAAGAACAATCATCATTAGGTGAAAACCAAATCTTGATGCTGCTAATAGAAATAGCAAGTTGTATATTCTAAATGTGATCATAACAATCATACCTATCCACAAGCATATTACAGGGCTAAACAACCACCTGTGTATACATTACTATTAGTATTACAAGACTATTCAGTATGCAATTATATTATTCCCAGTATGAACTAAAGTACAAGAGAAGTTCATTCCAAGGCCAAGATCCCTAGAAGATATGTTCTGGAAGAAGGAAGAAATACAACAGATACTGAATTATATATTGAAGACCAGGACTAGAATTCCCACTATGGCCTACCTATACAAGTTCTAAGTAGCCATACCCATTCATTTTATGTCTATTATACCCTTATTATATTCCCTATCCCCTCCCCTACCTATCATGTATTCATCATGTAGGCTATTTAGATACTTCTTAGATTGGAAAACCTTTACAGAGGTAGCTCTAGCTGACGGACTAGCTAACCCCCCTTCTCTTTACTTAAGTCCCTTATTGCAAAGTTCTAATGTATCAGATTTTCATAAGGAGGATTCAGCCCTATCATTTCATCTTTCAGATATAACTTTGTAGACTTATTTTGATTTATGTTAGTTGTTTGTTTTGCACTACTTTTCTGTTTAGAGGAGATGTTTTCTTATTACTTTATAGCTTTACATAGCTATACAAGGATATTCTTTTAGATAACCCTTCAGGTTGTAAGAATAAAAATAAATTACTCCCCCTCCTAGTTACCTCTCTTATTCTTCTTTCCTTTAATCTTTAGTCTGTAGACTAGCTACAAGCATTAAGAATATATTCATTCTACTTCTCGAACTTTGCTTCTCTCTCTTGTTCTTCATATAGGAACTTGTATTTATAGATCTAGACTTGGATATTAAGATATCTGAGTTTACTTAGTAATATACCTTATTAAGTAGCACTTGCAAGTTACTGAGCCTTTATGAAAACATCTTCTATAACACTTATATAGTGTCGGCCAGTAAAAGTCTCTTATAATAAGTTCATAAAACTTATCTCTTCCTATATGCCTAGCTGCTATGAGATCATACCTAGCTTTTAGGACCAAGGTATAGAGGTTAGAGGGGATAAACTACAGGTGATTATATGTGAGTATTCTGTCCAGAGTTTCATAGCCTTCTAGAAGCTTATTGACAAAGTCCTAGGTTTCAGAGTCAGAGAGCAGAGTGTGACCAAGGTCCTCGATGAACTTAGAGTAAATTGATAAGGTGACCCTTTAGGATACTGCTAAATACTATCCTAGTTTGAGGAAAAGCATGGCACAATCTCATGCCCTCTCCAATGGACATGGTCCCTAAATCATGATAGTGTATTAGCCTTAGTGTTCTTGGTACTAGGTCTGTACACAAGTTTATAGTCAATGGTCCCTATTTTTTATATCCACCTTACATACCTATATGACAAGATTCTAGTCATAGTGAAATACTCCAAGTTCTTGTGGTCTATGAGTACTATGACAGGTTGTAGGGAACATGTATACTAGTACCTCAATTCCTTGTAAAGACAGGTAAATACCCTTATCATGTCCTTGTCATAGATTCTGTAGTTGTACTGCAGAGGATATATCTTCTGGGTGAAGTAAGCTATTGGATACAACAAGCAATCTAGGAACTGATGGGAGAGAAACCCACTAATGGCAATGTCACTCACATCAGTTTCTATAGGGAGAGGAATAATAGAGCCATAATGGGTGAAAATAGGTACAAAGGTGAAGCATTGCTTAAGCTCAGAAAAGGAATCATCCTGAGCTTTTCCCTACTTCTATAGTGTGTTATTCTTGGTAAGATCTATAAGAAGGTATGCCAATTTTAAGAAGTTTTTAATGAAGACTCGATAGAAGTTGGCAAACCTGAGGAAGGACCTAAGGTCTATGACAGACTTAAGAGTAGGCAAGTTCTGAACAATTTCAACCTTGTCTGTGGCTATTTTAATACCAGCTAAGGAGATAATAAACATGAGGAATTTAACCCTATTGATAGACCAGTGGCATTTAGTTAACTTGAGAGCTATCTGGTATTTGTCAAGGCAGGCAAGGACTTTTTTCATGAGCTGATCATATTCTTGCTATGTTTCAGCGTATATAAGAATACTGTCTTGGTAGATTATAATACCTACAACTAGGAGGTCTCAGAGAATAGTGTTCATTATTTTATAGAACTCTGTAGGAGTATTGTAAATTCTAAAAGGTATTACAAGGTATTTGAAATGCCTATAGCATGTTAGAAAGGCAATTTTCTACTCATCCCCTTTGGCTATCTGGATTAGGTTGTAGCTATTATTTAGTTCCAATTTGGTAAAGACCTTAGCTTTACCTATCCTGCCTAGGAGTTTACCTATAAGTGGGAGAAGGTAGCAGTTGTATATATGGACTTTGTTGAGTCTACGATAGTCATTGCAGAGGTGAAGGGATCTATTAACATCCCTAATGAACAGGATCAGAGCTCTAGCTAGGGACTCAAAATGTTGTATTTTGCCTTCCTTGAGTATAGTATTGATATTTTTGAGGAGCGCCTTAAGCTCTATCTCCAAGAGTTTATAGATTGGTCCCTAGGGAGCTTACGCTCTGTCCTGAAGTTTAGGCTTCATGTCCCTTTCTCGGTAGGGTAATAGCTGAGATATGAGGTACTCTGAGAACACTTTCAGGAATAGCTATTCCCACTTATTAGACTCTAGAGAGCTAGTAGATGAGGATTATAGCAAGACTTCTTCTATGCTTCCTAGGGGTAGCCTTGCTATAGAGGTATACCATCTCAGTATCTCTGTAGGACTAATAGGTATATCAACCTACTTAAGTAAACCTCTACCTATAGCTACAGTGAAGGTATAGAAGTTATCATCTTTGAGAATCTCCTGTGTAGATGCTATGGAGATTTGAGGCCTCACAAGATGGTGTTTATACTTATCAGAGCAAAACTCTACAAGCTCTACCTCATCAAAATCTACTTTGGGGTCATGATCTTGAAACCACTTTATAGGTAGATAAATATCAACATCTGGGGGTATTGGTCCTATACTGAACTCAATGTTTTCCTTCTAGTTCTGGATCTGCATTTGAATCTTCAGTATATAGTACTATTCTAGCTTACAGCTCCCATTTTCAATGTACATATTCACAGGAACCTAGTGCTTACATTTTGGTAAAGGGAGCCTATGTGAGATGAGAGCTCCTATAGCCCCTTTATTGAGTTTGGTAGTTGTAGTCAGGGTATGAGTAGTAATCTCATAGTTGATAGAGGTGTACCACCTTAAGGTAATAGGAAACTTAATACATTTCCCCTATTTAGTGCCTTTAGTCTTGGAAGCAATAGTTGTCATTTCTATAAATAGGATCCCTGAACTCTGCCATGAACATTGTAGCCAGATATCCTAGTACATAGTTTTAGTACAGGTGAATATAAAAGATAATAATTATGTTTATGTAAAGAGTGGTACCACTACTATATGACCTGTATATTTTAACCTTAAGGCCATCCTCAGGAAGGTAAAGAGGAAACAAAGAAAAAACTAAACATTAATATTAGATATTAGTAGTAAGATCTATTAAGATACTTGTACAGTCTATAAACAAAGGAGAATTATACATCATAGGTATCATAATCATGAATCATGAGGTCAATAATCATCACTAATAGTATAAGCTACTTGACTATTAGCCTACCTACTAAGAACTAGGGCTAAGAAAATCCCTACAAAACTGGCTCCAAATTAGAATAAATTAAAAGTCAAAAGATCTACTAAAAAAGGAAATGGGCATCAAGTTATAACTCTTCAAACCACTTAGATGTTATACCTATCTACCTATAAATGAGTGAGTTCTACCACCCTACCTGCTGCCTCTATTTTGGCCTTCTTCTATAACTAGTCAGACTTCTTATTATCCTTGTCATTATGCTTCCTCTTTATAGCATATTATTTCAAAGAGGGAATATAGCCCTTATTAAAGGCAAAACATTCACTCATCTTATATTGTTTATAAGTATACTTCTAATAGGTATCATTTTCCTTGGCCTATTTAAGTTTGGCTCCCTAATGATATAGGAGCTTTATTAGTTTGTTGGATGACATGGACTTAGATTTGTCTATTCTGTGCACCTTCTTTTAGGGTTCAGCCTTCTCCTAAGGCTTCTGGGATGGCTGAGCCTTCTCTAGTATAGCCTACAGATCTTTCTCCAGAGCCTTAAAGGCCTCCTCTATCTGCTACCTAACTGTAATGACCTGGTTGTACTACTCCTATATTATTTATAATGGTAGGGGGTAACCTATTGCCATCACCCTACATGGATCTAGGTGCAGACCTTGGTTAAACAGATGCTTGAGGGTAGTATCTAGGTAGTTACATATAGTATTAAGAGTTCTTATATAGATAATGAACTCCAATATAGGGCCTATATGCTTAGCCTTAACCAGCTTAGTAATCTTCGCTACCGACGTTAGGTCGGCTGTCTTTTTACCTCCGTCATAGCTTGACATAGCTACAAGCGGAGGTTCTTTTAGACGACCCCTAGCGGGGTCATAAAGATAAAAATAAAAATGAATTTCCCCCCCCCCAACCAGCTTAGTAATATACGTAGGTGTAAAGGTATAGGCAATGAAATTATATCTCATAGCTTCAAGGAAGTCTTACCATCTAGCTATAGGTGTAATCTATTAGAAGTGGTTGACCCTCTACCAACTGAGAGCTAACCCTGTAAAGAGGGTTGATATGAACTAGATTTTCACTAGGTCAGTTAGGAAGGAGTGGCTCTAGAGGGTGAAGTGAGTTTCTAGTTATAGCTAGAACTTGATGATATCTTTGACATTCCTAGAGAATTTGTTAGGTGTTGGAGACTTCAGTCCCTTGAATTATAGTATGGGACCTGCTAGAGGTATTTAAGGGTTTGCCAGTACAATCAGAGGAGGAGGTAGCATGTTATGAACACTGGTAGTGGTCATGTCATTGGTACGTATGATGATGTGCTATGATAGAGGTTACACTTATATTATTAATATGTGAGTATGCTGTCTCTACCCTTTACTATTATGTTAAGTGCTCTGAAGATGATCCTCTATCATATGACCTTGTAGTGTAGCCTAGCATAGTGTGGCTTTGCTATTAGCCCTAACTAAGTATAGGAAGTCAGCCTCATAATTACTACATAATCAGCTATCTGTTACAGATAAGCTGTACCAAGTGGTCTACCTAGGTACCAGAACATGTGCAAGTCAACTACCAGGTATGTCAGAACCTGCAATCACTCCTTGAGCCATGGAACAATGTGATGAGGTTTGTCACCACAGAGCTTTAACTAAGTGAGGTGAGGCATTGACAACACGACATACACAGGATTGGACATACACGATCGATGATAGGACTTGTCACCCTGATCTCATTGTGATATGCTGATCGGTCGCATCGTTAGGGGACAGGACTTGAAGAGTCTTTTCTAAAAAGTGCTGAACGATCATGCCAAAACCTTTCTTCGATTCTCCGATCATAAAACTGATCTCCTTCTAGGGAATCGTGAAAGAATAAGGGCATTAGGGAAACATGATGGAATTTTTCTATGGGTTTCATTTTATTTGTAAAGTTCTCTGTAGCTCCTTGGTCAGAATTAGGTATTTAAGATGGAGCAGATAAGCAATGTATTTTGTTTCTTCTTCTTCTCTCTCTAGGTATCATAAGAAGTCTTGTACTATCTTTGAGCCTTAAGAATATATTTTGCTATCTTCTCGACACGATTCCTTATCTCATCTAGACTCTGCGATAAAGGTAGAAAACATAAGCAGTTCTAACTTGCCAGTTGAGATATCTGAGTTTACTTAGTAATACCCTCTTGCAAAGCTTCTTGTGCTTATACCTACATCTACATCCTTAACAAGTCTCCCGTCACACTATCGGCATAACACAACATTAGCATAGTCAGCCATGAGGTCATGATTAGGTAATTAGACTTATATTGTGAGAGACTAGCACTAAACAGGTGTGAGTCCTATGAGAGTATTATGATATCATAGTCAAATTAAGTACTAATTGCATCTTATCATTTCCATACTCTTCTACAGGTTTCAGCAATTAGGAATCAAAACATGGTCTAGATTGTGAAATGGTTATTGGTGTTTCTATTTTATTTATCATCTCTTTGTCAACTCAGGTAAAGGAAGTGTATTTAAGCATGGGTCTTTTTAGGTTCTTATCTTTTCCTTCCTTACTTCTTTAGCACATAGCTTCTTGTCTTCTCTTGCAATCACCATTATAAAAGCCTTTGAGTTATCTTGAAGCCTTAAAGAATATATTCATCTTCTCTCTCTTCTACTCATAGAAGTCTACCCTGAACTTATAGGAAAGATATCCTTCCAGTTGAGCTTTTGTTTAGCTGAGATATCTGAGTTTACTCAGTAGCTTTTAAGAAGTATACCTAAGGTGTCTTTACTGAATCTCATACATTCATATAGGGTGATCCATCACACTATATTCTTTAAAGAAGTTGGCTTCCTCTTCTGATACCCTAATGCCTAATACATGCTCTCTCACTCTTGTTGTAGGTATATAGCTCACCAACCCTTTAGCCTGAACAGTTGAGACTACCCATTCCTTAGCCTCAAATGTCTCTATGCATAAAGAGGGCACTATCGATGTCAAGCCTATAGAGTTAGCCTATACCAATAAGTACTAGAATGTGGTAATTAATAACTATATTGCTACTGTATAAGCCCTCCACTAGGCGAGGGAATTTCTCGGGGAAGAGCCATTCAAGTGGGCCATTCAGAACACTGAGGAGGAGTTCCAGAAGCAAAGGGATAATGTGGTATCCATTGTATATACCACTATTATCCTCCACCAGAACATCAACAAACCCCTCCTAAAGATGTCCATGGCCTTCACCCCTTTTTGAGGCATCTATATATAGGGTGAGCTCATTTCTGCAGTATAACTTATAGTATTCTTTAAGCGTATCCTTCTTGCTTTTTATTTTGGTGACTCTCTATTTCTATTTTGTACTAATAGGCCAGGGCCTAGCTGGGGATCAGAGATGGTATTTTGATAGGTATTAGCACTAATGTCTTCCCAGATGGTGTTCAGTATAGCATCGATTTTCACTATTCATTCCCTAGAGTGTTGTCCTTTTTCCTCTGCTTGCCACAAGGGTTCTCTTAGTGAGCTAGGCCTGTTCTTGTTTCTTTCTAGGAGAGGGGGTAGCCTTGAGTAGTTTAGGTACTCTGGGACTATTGTGAGAAGCTGGGCAGCATAATTACACTGGTACCTTCTAATCTGGAGGTCAGCCAGCCAGACCTTTGCCTTGAAAATTGCTGCTTTATTGCCAGTGCTTCTGAACATTCTACATGCCCACTTGATACTCATAGCTATGAATGTTTCTAGCATCCTTGTAGCCTTCTCAGTGATGTTAAATAGGTGGAAGGTATCTATGCTGTAGAGGAGGGATAGGAGCATAACTACCTTTACCAGTTTGATAGCCATCGCTGGTGTAATACCTTTTCCTACAGATATCAGTCTGGTTATTTGTGCTAGTACTACATTAGCACATCTGGTCCTGTACTAGCAGTGTTAAAGGATTCCTTCTTTCTTATGAAGCATGATTCCTAGGTACTTGACCATGGGCCAGTGTTTGAAGGTCTGTTCTTAGATTTTGATATGAGGCAGGTATTCATTTAGTCAGGGTTTAATGTACTGCAATTCCCTTTTCCCTTCTGATAGTGATAGCTTGAGTTAGTCTAGCCTAGCCTGCAGTTATTCCCTGCAGAAATTCTCAATGTTTTTTACATTTTCCTTATAGCTATCTCCTTCTGCCATAATGCACAAGTCATCTACATACATGTAAGTTTCAAGCACCCTACTCTCCCTTGTCAGTCTAGCCACATATATGTTGAAGAGGAGGGAGGACGTAGGTAATCCTTGGGAAACCCTGGTTTTGACTACTATGTATCTTGAGATGGACTAGAGACATAACCAGGGGGGGGTAATTTATTTTTATTCTTATATTCGCATAAATGACCATCTACAAGAACATCCTTATATAGCTATGTAAAGCTATAGAGTAATAACAAAACATCTCCTCTATAAAAACAGAAAAGTAGCATAAAAGGAAACTAATATAAGTGGAAAAGAGTCTGCAAAGTCCAATCTAAATCAAAGTAAGATTAGGTAAAATCCTCCTTGAGAAAATCAGAAATGTCAGACAAACTAGGATAGGGACTAAGGAAAGTATATGGAGGGGTAGCTGATCTATCAACTGGAGCTCCCTCTGTGAAAGGTTTCTAATCAAGAAAAAACTATTATGGTCCCTATAATGAACATATACTGGGTAGTAGGGGGGAAGGGGTACAAGATGGGGGTCTACTTAGCATAAAATGAACAGGTATAGCTACTTGGTATTTGTAAGCATAGGTCCTCGTCGGTATCCTGGTACTAGTTTTCGATATATACATCACTATTTATTTTGTTTCTTCTTTTAATTAGAACATAGCCTCCAGACTGTAGGGTCTAGGAATATACTTTTCTCAAGCTTCAGATCTTGCCAGGCATTTGAGTATCGCATACTGTATGGTCTCATAATACTGGTAGCAGTGTGTGCACAAATGGTCATTATGTCCCTAAGTGGTATTTGCTGACAGATATGACTATTGAGAGTGCATTTAGAATAGGTAACTTGTGATTTCAATTTGGAGCTTAAAGATCTGGTTTTCCCTAAGTGATACTTCTCCCTCATCCTTTGAGTATTCTTGGGTTACTATTTTCCACTCTCTATAAGCTATTCTTTGATCTAGATTTCAAGGGCTTCGGTCTAGTATAGTGATGGAGTTATTTCATTAGCCCATATTAGTCTATGGAACTGGGCTCCTACCTGTATATACAGTATAATATGTCATAGGATTTTATCAATGTACACTAGTAGGGAGCTTCCTGGTTTATGTATATTTGGTGCATTCCACTTCTGGACATATAATCCTTTTTGTTTACCATTTGTTATTTTCTTGTTCATACAATATCTGTGCATATCCTGTATGCTCCTTGTTACTACTATAGGATATATACTTAGGATTACTACCACTATTGGGTGTTTCAGGTCTATGACGGTTGAAATCCTTAGGATGTATTTTTCTCACAGGTATTTGATCTATATATCCAGTAGGGAAATTTTGGCATATGCTAATACCTGGTATTTGTTTGTGGTCCTTAGGTGTCTAGTGATCTATCTGGCCATCCAGTAGAACTGAGTGGTAAGGAGCTTGATAGTGGTCTGGTCTAGGTCAAACACTGTTACTCTATATATCATTTACAGGATCAACATTCCTATGACTAATCATCTACAGTTATGTAGGGTGAGCCCTTTTTATGCTGTATTGTCCCTTTATAGAAGTACAAACTATTTTATGGCATATGTGATCCATGTCTTGTAGTACATGTGGGGTGTCCATTTCATGGAGGTGAAATATTGTAAGTATCTTGCTACCTTTCTAGGCTTTATCATAGCTCCTCCAATTTCAACTAGTTGGGTCTCATTTTCTTATATCTTCTCATGGTGCATCTCCTAGTAGATGACATCTATTTTTGGTATAGAGAACCTTACTTTCAATAGTTTGGCTTCTTGTTCTAGTCATAGGTATTCATCTCAAAGTTTGTTGCCATTTTTGATTCTGCTCCTCAAGTTGACTATGACTAAAAAGTTGTCTATGAAGGAGCATATATCATAAGGTTTAGATATTTTTTGCAAGGGGGTGATATAGATGATGAATAGGAGTAGGGATATGGGTGATCCTTATGGAGTTCCTAAGCAGACCCAGTGTAGTATCTCTATTACTCCTAGAAATATCATATGTATTGTTCTGTTGCTCATGAATGAGAGCACCCAGCTTATTACATATTCTAGGGTATTTCCTTCTTCCAGTTATTTCCTAAGTTCTAGCTATTCCATGTTATCAAAGGCTCCTATAATGTTGAAGAATCCTGTAATAACTTTATATCCTACTTTTTGCAGGTAGTCAACCTCATGGAAGAGTCTGTTTACCACATCTGCAGATCCTCTCTGTTTAATAGCTCTATAGTGGTATACTAAGATCATGTTATTCTTCATACTAGAGATGTAACCTTTCTTGTATTTCCTTTCACTTATTTTACATCCCATACCCCTGGCAAGGCATTTATACTTAACCAAGAGTAAGAACATAACCAGAGAGTACAGGATGATCCTCCGCCTACTTGTACTAAAAAACCTAAAAGGAAATGCTCCTCCTACTTGTACTAGGGAAGAGAAATATAGACTATTATGTACAAAAGCTGACTAGGGAAAAGCGATCACTATGCAAACCTTAAAACAATGAAAGAAAAAACCCCCTACGTAGACTACATGACCAAGCAAAAAAACAAAAGAGAAGATGTGAAGAGAAATGTGCAAACTCCTCTACACTTTACCAATGTGAGAAGAAACAAGTTCTAACATAGAAAAATAAAGATGAAAGTAGGGGAGGAAACTAAACTCCTCCGATAGTGGTAGACTTATCCTTCCTATTTGATTTGGCAAGTTTACTAGAGATGATAATGATAATGATATTTTATTCTTCATTTTCTAAACTACTCTTTATAGTTTACAAAAGAATCTGCATGCAGTCCTAGACTATGGCATGCGCAAAAGTGAAACAATGAAGGAAAAAAGGAAAAATAAAGGAAAAGTATCACCCAAGATCTGCCCCTAAATACCTTGCCTAAGTGTGTGACTATATACAAAAAAAAAGAAAGTATTATCTGTCTCTTCTAACTGAAACTATCCTCATATCATTCTGGGTAACTAAGAGACATTAGGTTATATGTTAGTGTAAGCAAGCCTAGCTGGTCAGCTCACTTCCATTGGCATTATATTGTTCAGCTAGCATTTTCAATTTTGCGGTCAGGCATTCTGCCGGAGGGGAAAGTATGATCCAAATATCTTGTTAGTTTAGTTTTAGTTTCCTGACTTATGTTGGCTAGTTTTGTTTTGTGCTATGAGGGGCAGTGTGGTATTGATGTAACCATAGAAAATATTGCTTGGTAGTTTATACAATCACTCTATAGGGCCTAAGCACCCCTCTTATGTTATCTGAGAGCATTGTAGTTAGGTTTTATGTGATTAGAGATTGCATGCTAGGATGTAGGAGGTATCGCGAGCAACCACCTATGCAGTATACGGTATGGTCATAAATAGGGTGAGTGGTGCTAAAGGGGAATCTCAACCAATCAATAGTGACTACCATTCATAGCCTACAGGATGCTGTATTACGCTGTTTAGTTGCTTGCATGTTGTGTTTGACTATTATCACACTTAGTTAGTGTATGTTTGCAGTCTTCTCATCTAGCCAAGGATATGACTGGAGATAGTTTCTGCTTGTAGGAATGTAGGGGGTAGGAGAGTATAGAATAGTGTCCTGGTTTGCTAGAGATAATGATGATGATGATTATTCATTCTTCATTTTCTAAACTACTCTTCACAGTTTACAAAAGAATCCATATACAGTCCTCGACTATGGTGTACTTAAAAGAAAACACAAGAAAGACTAAAGAAACTACCCGTTCAAACAAATATCTGAAAAAACACAAGGCAAAGCCAAATAATAAGACAAAGCAGGTACCAGTGTTAACTCCACCTCTAATCCACCATCACTAGATAAAGGGGAAATGGAAACAGGAGAAATGTATAAAGGAAAAGGTGCTGATAGCCCCTCACCAGGATTGGTGGCTGTAAGATCTGTAACAAGCCACAAAACTGTATGTACCTACAGGCCACATAAACTATATCTACTTAGGGGTCTCAGGGAGGATAAAGGGGTACAAGACTTGGGTCTACAGGCTGTGTTACAGCTACAGTACCAAAGGCCTATGCATGATGATGAGTTTAGTTAGATGAGCAACTTCCAGTGAGTATATCCTGTGCCTCACATGAAAGGAGCAGATGACAATAGGCTCTGCCTCTAGATGAGTCATATGTGGCACCTCTGTTATGATGAGTCAGGGTCTGACTCACCCATCATCCTCTGACAAGCGTACCTCACATGATCGGAACAACTTGAGTAACTCCTATGACTTACTCACTCGCAGTTGGTATGACTTGAGCCGATCGAGCTAGTAATCACATGATGACGATCTAACCCGAGATCAATGATCCGAGCTCAGACCACAATGCTGATAATTTCTGTTATGACTCCTAGGAATGTTACAATTGCATCATATGATTATAGAATGAGTTATGGAGGTTCAAAGGTATTTTTTGGGTTCTATTTCTTATGTAATCTCTTATATCATTGATGACTTATTTCTTTCGATAGAAAAGGGTAATTAAGGACTGTTGTTGGTCGCTTCATGTTCTTTCCAGGCTTCTCAAGACACTCAAACCTGACCGTAACTTTCATCTTCTCCTACCGAACACCTTTCTCTATTACGATAAACCAAGCTTTGATCTCAAGCAAGGGTACCTTAGCCTCTTAGTCGCTAAATAGGATCCCGGATAGGGATTGCCTCACTGAGGACTATTCAGCCAGACTATTGAACCGACGGGCCCTTGGCTAAAAACATCACCACCATAGTGTGCTCTAGTGTTGAGTTTTCAAATGCCCTCCCTAATTACCTCGCTAAATCCTAGACCTAGCCTCGCCAGCCTCTATCCAACATATCGACCTGCCCAACCAACCCAACCAAAACAAGCATGGCTCCTCCCCAGTCCACCAGATAACGGGTCTCTAGATCTGGGTCTGTCAGAAGTTTCAGAGAAGAAACCCCCACCCCTGACCCAAGCCAAGTCCGTCCCACGGCCCAACCCCACACCCCTGCTCGGGGAATTTTTGACAGCCCCGCAGTCAGACACCCCCATAGCGCCCCTGCCTCCCAAGCTGGAGATGACGACAGCGACCAAGAAGAAGAGGACGAACTTTACACTATGCTAGCTGAGCAGCTATCACGTAATATCCGAGCAGCAATACCATAAGGGCTCACCCATCAAGAGCACCTAGAAATTATCGAAGAAGCAAGAAAATTCGCAAGTGGCGAACTAGACCACGGGCGCCCCAAAACCACAGACGAGCACTACAGAGGAACGGAAGTTGAAATCGACAATGACCCAACCCCACATCAAACCCTGAAGAAAAACAAAGGAAAGGAAAGAGAAAAAATGTCCACCCCAACACAAACCCAAGACACTACCCCCCTCACACAAGCCATGAACACTTGGGCAGATAAACCAGCCTGGGAAAATATCTCAGATATCACTAGAAACTCATCAATAGGAGGATTAGTGCTCAATCTAGCCAACTAGGTCCATACGAACACCAACATCCCCACCAGCAAAGCCATCATAACATAAGCCCTCATGGCATCCTTCGACGGAATGACGAAATTCATGCAAACAAAATTCGACCTCCTCAGCAACGAGCTTCCCGAAATAAAGAAAGCCAACCAAAAACTAGAAGAGCAAGTTAGCAAGATGAGACTCGACAGAATGATTGCACAAAAATCAGGACCTAGACCCCCGATGGGCAAAATGACCGATCTCATCATGAAGAAACCTCCCGAGCACCGAAACAGTCACCCCCCCAACCCAACAAGGAAACAAAAAATCGTATGCAGCAGCAGCCTCCGACAACAAACCTAACTCCACTAACAAAAAGGAGAAAGACACGAAGAAAGACAAAGAAAAGCCTCCCCAAACAGGCAAGAAAAACGAAACACAACAGCCTAACAAGATCCCTTTTGCAGAGAGAAGAATGTACCTACTCAAAGAAAAGATCGAAAATGTGGAGGAAAAAGATTACATAGTCGCAACCCTACCCAACGCAATTGCTCGCGCCCTAGAAAAACAAGGAAAGACCACGGACAGACTTCTACAGGCATCCATCAACATCAGAGGAACGATATCCCTAGTCACACCCTCCCATAAAAAAGCAACTGAGTACACCCCATAGAACGCAGCCATTCATTGAGCGGTCAAACAATACTTCGAAAAGAATATTGTCAAGGACCCAAAAACAAAAATCCTAAAAAACGACCACAAGTTTCAGCCAGTCAGAAATGCCCCAGTCAACTCGAACGTAATGATCCACGGAATCCCAAGACAGCTCCTCCCCGAAGACCCAATCGACCTACACGAGCTCATAGGTGATCAGATATATAACAGCACAGGAGTATCTATCTTAAGTGTTACAGTCATTAAACCCAAAGGAGAACCCAAACCTTGCTGCTCGATTGCAGTCGAGATAACACCAGACTGCCTCCGAACAATTAAAAACAGCCGTGGGGAAATTTTCCTCTTCAACAGATTCACAGATTTAGAGAAGCAGAACTTATGTACTCAGCTACGCCCTTCACACAATGCACAAAATGCTGGAAATAAGGACACCCAAGATCAGGATGCAGATCACCCACAGATGTTTGCCGCCTCTGTGGATCCATCGACCACACATACAAAGATCACCCCAAAGTTTGCAAAATCGACAAAAGCGTAATCTGCCTCGGACCTTGTACAAAGGAAGAAAAGTCAGGAAAGTACTGTATGCATGCCCACCCCACATGTGTCAACTGTGGTGAAGGACATGCGGCAGACTGGCCAGACTGCGAGTCAAAACGAGGAGCCTACAGAGAACACAACGTACGCGTAATTCAAATGAGACAAGCCAAACAACAAGCCGTGGCGGGACCCTCCAGACATAATTAAATGGTGAAAAGAAAGAGCAACAACACCCACAAACACCAGAAAGAAAGACAGCCATGAAAAATTAAAACGCCCACCTTCATCACCTTTAACGTACAAAAAAGCAACAAGACCTTCATCCATTTTATGCAACAGAACACCAACAAACCAAACACCATAATAGCGATACAAGAATCCTACCTATACAACAACAAGCCAATGAATAGCCGAGGATATAGGACGTTCATGCCAAGAGGAGGAACTGAGAAAGTAGTAGGAGTGGTAGTTTAGGTGGAGGAAGTTTTTCTTGATGAGTATTCAGTTTTCCCAATTCCTCTTGATTTTTCTTCACAAAATGTAGTAGCACTGGAATTTCGGCACAAAATATCTGGACACAATTTTCAACTCTTTGCCCTGTATAACAGGCCATGGGACACAAACCTTGCACTTGACTTGTACTGGGAAAGGATCTTCAAGGAACAAAACGGGACAAGAATAATTGGCGGTGATTTCAACCTACATCACCCTCTCTGGGAACCCTTTAGGACACACGATAGAAAACAATTCTGGCAGGCAAACTCCCTTGTAGAAACCACTACACTGAACCAATACACCTTACTCAACGAACCAGGAGACTTCATAAGATTCGACCCTGAACAAAGGCAAAGCGGAGTCCTGGACCTATGGTGGACAAACACAAAAGGACTACAAGAAGCAAGAACCATGCAGGTATTACAAGACTTTGGAAGCGACCATAGACCGGTATCCCTCAGCACCTACATTCCAGCAGAAATCGTATAAAGAACCTCCCCCGACTGGAAATGCTTTCATATCCCAGACGCCTCAGAACCCTCCATCCTATGGGAAGAGCTCAACCAATTAGACCTAGACTACGACCCGGCATAAGAAGGAGTAGAACAGTGGTTGCATAAAAGACTTTTCCAACTAAAACTTTACAACTCTACCGCTCGAAAATATAAACACAAACATGCCTCGATTGGAGCAAGAAACTCAGCCAGAAATCGATATTACGAAGCAATTCAAAATAGCAAAGATGCACACTGGAACCTCGGGGTCGGTACTGCAGACGAAAATGATATCTGGAAAGTAAGCCGCCTAAAGACCAAACCGAAAGAAGATAGAATGCCTAACATCGATGCGCCAAATGCGTGTGAATACGCGAGGAAAATCGTAGCTGGAATGTTTCCAAGCAGGCCACAAATTTACCCGCCAAAGCCTACATGGTACCCAGAGGCCCCACTAATCACAAGCGAAGAGATCAGGATAGCCCTCAGCAAAACCAAAAACACAAGTGCACCAGGACCAGACACCATTCCCTACGGAGTCTGGAAACAGGTCAACAAACAGTGCCCTCATATCCTTGCCACCCTCCTCACCATAATGCTCCAACATGGAGTCCTCCCAGCCAACCTTAAAGAAAGCCTCGGGGTAATCATCCCAAAAGCACACAAAGAAAACTACGATGTCATCAAAGCATACAGAATTATCAACCTAGCCAACACCCTCTCCAAGGTCCTCGAAAAAATAGTCAACAACCCTCTCACAGAACACGCCCTCGCCCATAACATGATCTCCAAATACCAGTACAGGATGATACGGAATAGAGGCACAGACGATGCTTTGACAAGACTCTTCCATGAAATAGACATGCTCCAAAAGGCAGGCTATAAGGTCACAACAGGCTTCTTCGACATCAAAGGCGCTTTCGACAATATGACGTGGAAAAAGCTTCGCGACAGACTTGAAGAAGGAGACACCCCACAGTACATGATTCACTGGATCATGTCCTTCTTATCCCAGCGGAAAATCAAGCTCCAATATAAAGGCTCCCCAGACCAGTACTTCGAAATACAAGTAGGAACTCCGCAAGGTTCCCCGCTTTCCCCCCTCCTCTTTGTCATATACATTAAACCAATCCACGACCTGGAGGAACCCCACCTAATAAAAAGCTACGCTGATGATGTATCGATAACGGTCTACTCAAAAAACAGACGTGACAACACCCCGAAGATCCAGCAAAGATTCAGACAAGTCGAAGATAGAGGCTCTGACCTGGATATACTCTTCTCCCACGAAAAAACAGATCTCATCCACTGGCAAACGGCAGTCAAAACAGAGGAACCAGAGGACACAGACCCAATATATTTTGGCAGCACCCCAATAACCCCCAAGGAATTGGTCAGGTACATAGGATACTTTGCAGATAGAAAACGAAAACCACTAGCACACTTCCAACAAAGAGTCACAGGAACCCTAGGCCTCTAGAAAATGATCCAGGGACTAGTTAGAAAAGGAAAAGGGCTCACAGCACACAATGCAAGAAAGCTCATCATGGCTATCATGATCCCCAAGGTCACGTTCGGTGCCACAGTCTTCCAACCGGACAAACGAACCACCAACAAACTAGACGTACTTTTCAACCAGTTTGCAAGATGGATCACAAGATGCTTCAGCACTACCCTGGTCAGCCCTCTCAGAAGCGTCGCAAGAATCCCCCCACCAGATCTTCTCTGCCAATACATCCGCCAAAGGTATGCCATAAGAGCCGCTACTTTGCCCCCAGAACACCCGGTCACCTCAGCCTTCCCGCTGACTTTCCCGATCTGGGACAAAAACCGAGACCAAAACACCGCCAGGCCAATGATGGGCATCAAAATGAGCAAGGGAAAATCCAAAGGATGGCAAGTTCTCAAATGGAACTCCAAGGAGGGTTCCCATGTCTTAGCCCCACCCCACATAGACCAGATAGCCAGGACGCTAAAACCCTTGATGAACCGGGACACAACCTGGAACCACTTCAATATCCTCCCCGCTGAAAAAACCCCCTCCCTGCATAGCAAAGAAAGAGCGATCAAACAAGTCAAAACCTAACTCCTAAACACCTGGAAAGAACAAGCCACGGATGCCAAGGGATATATATGTTACCCATCCCTACACAAAGACTCGACCTTTCAGCTCCCCAGAAATATCAGCCAAATCCTTTTCCAGATGCGATCAGGAAGCTCCCACCTATCTGGACACCTCCCTTGGCGAGAAGGAAGAACAAACTGTCCAAGATGTCACCTGGAACCAGAGACACTCGAGCACACCGTAAGGACATGCACAACCAGGATTCTCGAAAGAGAAAAATTTCTCCCAGGAAATCCTTCCCTAACGCTCATATTCAACAGCCCATCACTGCTTAAAAAACTCACCGACTACCTTAAGGAAACAAAAACCGGGCACCCCCTACATCCGAATCAGTACAAGTTTCAAGTGCAAGTAAGTGTCCCCACCCGTGAACCCAAATCTTGTACCCCCTTCTCTTCCCCAAGACCCCCGAGCAGATGTTCTTCATGTGGCCCGTGGGCGCATACTGTAAATTGGCTTGACACGAATTTCACAGGGACTGATCCCATTGAGGGACCATCGGCCCCTTCTCCTTTGTACGTTTCTCCAATTTCCTTGTCTCCTTTGTCTAGTGATGGTGGATTTTCAGAGGACGAAACGCCGGTACCTGCTTTTTCTAGTCATTTGGCCTTGCCTGTTTTTCCAGATGTTGTTTTGAATGGGTGGTTTCTTTAGTTATTTTCTTTTCTACTTTTGGGCACGCCATAGTCTTTGACTTTATGCGGATTCTTTTGTAAACTGCGAAGAGTAGTTTAGTAAAATGAAGAATGAATAATCATCATCATCATCATCTTCATGTTCTTTCCAGGCCTCTCAAGACATTCTTTCTACCCCCTCCATTCCTTTCAGCAGAAACTATCTCCAGTCCCGGCCTCAGCTGGCTGAGAAGACTGCAACATAATACAAACCATGTACGATAACGACGAGCGCACACCATACATTCCTTTCAAGTGAGACAACACGGTGTCCTGTAGGTCGAGCGATGGCCCGCTTGACAGGTTGAGAGTCCCCCTGCCAGCCCCGCGACCATGCGGTGTTCGCCTAAGTGAGTTTTCACGATACCTCCCACACCCTCTACCACGACGCTCTCAGAGCCCCTAGAGGGGTGCCCAGGCCCCCCGGAGCGATCGCACAAACCTATAAGTGACCCTTGCGGTCGCATCCAATGCCCCCCATCGCCCCTCCATGGCGACAATACAAAACCAACAAACGAAGTCGGGAACGCCAAAACAAACCTACCAAACCTTGCGACCGTACGTACCCCCTCTCACAGGATGTCCAACCACGAACAACACAAAAATTACCGATCGCTACATCGCTGGCTCGCTTAGCCTTCGCGACTGCGCCCGCCAGTGCCCACACAACACCTACAAGTCCCCTCATCGCACGGAACTAGTGGAGGAAGTTTTCAGGTGGAGGAGATGGACCGTAAATTCTTTTATCATGTAACTAGTCATTCGCTGTGTGCAGGTATTTCGGGATAGATTTTTGGATAATTCTTTTTCCTTTGTTTTTCCTTTTCTTTTCTGTTGGGGGTGAAAGGGGTGACACGCCATAGTTGAGGACTGCATGCGGACGACCCAGGTAGGCTATAGAAGAAGTAGAGTAGTTTACCAAACAGAAATTAAACATCATTATCATCATCTTCATGTTCTTTCCTTACCTGGAACTATTGTAGGTAGTTGTGAGTGGAGGAGATGGACTATACTTTCTTTTTCTCTACTTTCTTTCTTTGTTTTTAACTTGTATGATAGTTCCAAGGAGGATAATCAGTGATTTAACCTTGAGGGATTCTAGTGAAGAGCTATTTTCTTTTCAAGCCTGTTGTCATGTCTGTCGTGTAGGTTGGGGAGGATTTTTGATCTCGTGGTTTTCTTTTCGTTTCTATTGGGGGGGAATAGGTGATATGCCATAGTCATGGACTGCATGCGGATGGCCTAGGTAGTTATAGAAGAAGTAGAGTAGCTACCAAAATAGAAATGAATAATCATCATCATTATTATCTTCATGTTCTTTCCTTTCCTTCTCTCTTCAGTCTATAGACTAGCTACGAGCCTTAATAATATATTCATTATTACTCTCGAACTTTGCTTCTCTCTTCTCTTCGAATGTAGGAAAGTGTATTTGTAGATGCAGACTTAGAACACATTGAGATATCTAAGTTTACTCAGTAATACGTTTCTCTGTTGAGTGGCACTTGCACTTTACTGAGCTTATATTAACCTTGAAGATACCTGCCGTAATAGGCTGGGACACTTACTTGCACTTGGAACTTGTACTGGTTTAGGTATAGGGGCTTCCCAGTTTTGGTAGTCCTAAGGCCTTCAAAGCTTTAACCTAGCAGAGTCACCAGCTCAAACATTAGGCAGTGGTTATTAGTTATTCAGGGGTACCTTATCGTTTCCTTCCCAAAGCTAATTAAGCGCCAGGAACCGGGGCGTCGCACTCAATTAAGAGCCTATGATATAGGTTCATTGGCTCCCATTAGGGGTTGGTGAAGCCTTTCTAGATTCAAGTGTAATATCCTGAGCATACTAAATGGTACGCGGGTAGACACGGCAACAGGCTGAGGAGTCCGTGGACTAGCTTAAGCCGACCTCAGGTTAAACCGCTGATTACCTTTCTCAGAACTACCAGGGTACTTAAACCTTAAGACTGACTGCCTGATATGCTGG
>JABYPW010000196.1:0-33758 GCA_016880775.1 Phymatotrichopsis omnivora | reverse complement strand
CCCCCTCTCTCTCCCCTGAAGTCCTTGAGTCCCTCAAGGAAATTCAAAAATAACAAAAAGTCACTGCCAAAGACCTCTAGAAATTGCATGCCATTGCTGCCACGTCTACCTCCCTCCCTGCCCCTCAACAAGCCCAAGATTCCAAAACCTAGGCCTAAGTTGTCTCTAAATAACAGAAAAAGAAGAGTGGCCCAGTCAACTAAAAGGACCTCCTGCTAACCACCCCCCTTCCCCTCCTACAGTACCCTACCCACCACAACTGCAAAATTATCATCAATATCAAAGAGCCCTCTGCATTCAGTGAAGATGCACATATCCAAATCTGCAACTGAGTCAACTCAGCACTGGATAAGGCCAAAAGCCTCCTCTTTCTTATGCATCTAGAGATGCCACAATAATAATCCCACCACCCTCATTCTCACTACTATGGAGACTGTCACTGCCAGTGCTGTCCTAGCCTACCTGTGATGGGAAACACATTGAGGATGTAGACAAAGGTATAAGCACAAGAAGCTTCACAAGCAGGTCTTACTGAGTGAACTCAGATATCTCAACTGGCAAGTTAGAACCACTTGTGTTTTCTACCTTTATTGAGGAGTCAAGAGAAGATAGAGAATTTATGGAAGAGAAGCAAAATATATTCTTAAGGCTCAAAGATGGTACAAGACTTGAGATGACAGGTAGAGAGAGAAGAAGAAACAAAACACATTGCTTGTCTGCTCCCTCTTAAATACCCATTTCTGACCAAGTAGCTATAGAGAAATTTTCCAAAGGAAACAAAACCTATAAAAACATTCTATCATGATCCCCCTATTCTTTCACGATTCCCTAAGAGGAGATCAGTTTCATGATTGGAGAATCGGAGAGAGATTTGGTATGATCATCAAGGGACCTTCAAAGAAGAACTCTTCTAGTCCTGTCCTCCCATGATGTGACCGATTGGCATATCATGATGAGATCAAGGTGACAAGCCTTGTTATCAATTGTGTACATCCAATCTTGTGAATGTTGTGTTGTCAATACCTCACCTCGTTTAGTCAAGGCTCAGTGGCAACAGCACTTATCACATGATTCCATGGCTCATGGGATGATCACAGGTTCTGACATACCTTCTGGTTGACTTGGAACAATGTTTGCACATGTCCTGGTACCTGGGTAGACCACTTGGTACAGTCATCTGTAACACTACCAATCAATCATCTCTAAGTCTGTCATAGAGTTTTGTGAAGTCAAGGGCATTAACTGCAACCACACATGGAAGAAGTACATTGTCCATGGTATCCCCACTGTGACTGACGTTAGCACCATAGGACAGATGACATAACTTTGCCAGGAAATCAAGTGCTCCAACTTGCATTTAGATTCACTAAGCACCTTTGATGCTTACAGAACTGGGATGCATACACAAGTGCTACAATTCCAGTGTTACCCTCACTATGACCCTGTGCTGGCTGACCTCCAGCATGAAAATCAACTAACAGAATCACAGCTTACTAGTGATTACTGTAATTGACAATAACAATGAGGCCCATTTTCTTAAAGGTCTCACCATTCTCAACAAAACCTGTTGCACCATCAAGTATATCACCCTCGGCAATGACACCCAATGCTCCTGCTGCTATAAGTTTGAACATCTAGTCCAAAACTGCCAGTCCCCTCTAACCTGCCAGCTCTGTGCTAGCCCCCACACCATCTCCAAACATACATGCAGTATTGCCAGTTGCAAACTGAAAGGTTTTACCTGTGAGAACACCTTCCTCCAATGTGCAAACTGTGAAGGCCTGTATAAAGCAAACAATCCCATCTGCATAACCCTGATCTAGGCTAAAATCGGTGAGTCTAACAGGAAGGATAAGTCCATAACAATGGGAGGGATTTAGTCTCTTTTCTCTTTCTTTTCTTTATTTCTGTACAGAACTTTTGTTTTTTCCACTGCTAAAAGGTGAAGAGTAGTTTAGTGTGTTTCGCTCTTCTTTTTACTTTTCCTGTTACACTGTCATGCCTCTTTACTTGGGGGTTTTTCTTTCTTTGTTTCAAGGTTCACCTAGTGATTGCTTTTCCCCAGTCAGCTTCTGTACATAGTTGTCTGCATTTTTCTTTTTGGTGCAAGTAGGTGGAGGGTTTCTTTTTATGGCGATGGGCTATTTGTTAGTTTCTTGTAGAATATAAATGTTAGTTTCTTGTACTTAGTTGTATGTAAACACCTGGCCATAGTGCTGTAGGTAGTTGAATGGGAGAATATTATTGCTAAAGTGATGATAGCTATATAAAGGGGCGGCGAGAAAGCAAGGGCCCAGTTAACTCATTACTGGTGTACCTTTCCCATTGCTGCAGATTGAACTCTGAGTAGTAGTGGGTACTAATGAGCATGACGGTGGTGGTGGCAACTAGGACTTGTCACTAAGGGGTCTGCTCGGGTATCAACGAACGCCAGTCATTGCCTCTATATTGTTGGGGATAAGTCTTTACACCCTGGTAGTCCTGAGAAAGGTAATCAGCGGTTTAACCTGAGGTCGGCTTAAGCTAGTCTACGGACTCCTCAGCCTGTTGCTGTGCCTACCCTCGTACCTAGTGTATGCTCAGGGTATCACACTTAGACCCAATAATTCTGAACCTACCTCCTGTCTAAACTAAATGGGAGTTATAGAACCTATGCTTTTGCAATTAAGTTTGTGTATGCGTCCCGGTTCTATAGCATCAAAGTGGTGTTTAGGGAATCTCAGATAGAGATAGCTATATAAAGGTTACCCTAACAGTGTTTAGGGGGTAATGCCCTCTTGTTCCATGAGGTATCAGTCACAAAACTGGGGTAGAAGGACTCTGCAGCCTGTTGGTCTGTCTACTGCAATATCACACTGGTACCTTAGTAAGAAGAAGACCTCCACTCTCTGACTTGTATTTGGAAGCTGTAAAACCTAGTTATTCATGCAATTAAGTTTGTGTATAGCATCCCGGTTCTACTCGCATTAAAGCACTTTAGGCTACCAACTTAACAAGTGTTTAGGGGGTATTGCTCCTATGTATGTAACTATGGCCTTGCTCTTAATTGAGTGTACCTGACCTGTCCATATAATAGTGACCGAGGGAGCATAATGCTGAGCTAAAGTGGACATGGTGTATGAAGGTTACCCTGATAGCACTTAGTGAATGAAGGTATATCCTGATACTCCTATGTATGTGATTATGTCCTTACTCATAATTGAGTATAAATGCCCTGTCTATACAAATAGTGATTGAGGGAGAACAATCAATGCTAAAGTGATGACTGGGGTGAGGATGACTAGTAGTATGGCTGTCCTAGTATATTATATGGTAACACACAATGTTGTAGGTTTAAATCCTGGTTGCGCCACACCTTAATACCAATGATTTCCTTAGTAAGTTGTAGGTTTTATATTGTAAGTGAGTTTTCCCTGACTGTACATGGTTCCCTAATTACTGGTTAAGTCTATGTTAGCGAATGCGACCAATGATCACAATGGCCATATGAAGGTTACCCTGACAGCGCTTAGCAGATGAAGGTACATCCTGATGCTCATATGTATGTGACTAGTTTTGGCTCCTAATCGAGTGTACAATGCCCTGTCCATAAAAATAGTGATTGAAGGAGGTTACTATATGCTATAGTGATGACTGCTTTAACTGAAACTTGCTTATAGAGCTGTACTATGGTAGTACTCTCAAAGGAGTTTGGGTAAGTGTTTGAAGATTCAATGGCAATCTGATTGATAACATGATTTATGGGGTCTCAGGAGAAGTCCACAAGAGTCTGTTATGAACATGAGGCTAGAGCCCACAGAGCAGGAGATAGAGAGGGAGGGGATTAGGCAGAAGATGACTTTTGCAACATGTCATGATAGTTGTCATGGTGTTGAGGTTTTCTAAATTTAGGAACCAAGTGTGTTGTAGCAGGGAAGCCTGCATGGAAAACACCACTGCTGAGCAAGTGTGAATATACAAAGCAACTGTAGAGTAAGCTGTCAGAAAGCACATTCCCACCATCACTAGCCTCTACTAAATCTTCCTTCACAAGACATATATAGTGCACAATATGCATACCTCCACCCTAGATGTCTCTGATGGTGAACCCATGGCAATCATCCAAAAGAAAATCAAAACATTTAACCATGTAGTCCTTCTCACCTAAACTCTACCACCATCTCGTGTCAAAAGAGAAACTCACTGGCAAGAAGGCATCCTCAGCTGTCATAACAGTAATCACCAACAATAACTGTTTCCACTTTATCCAAGGGTCTTATGATCCTCTACAACAATTGCAAAACTGAATAGTACATCACATACTCCAATGCCATACAGTCTACCCATTGCTGCCACTTTGGCCACCACCAACTCTAATCTACCTTCCTTCTTCAATGCTACCCACACACTAGCCTCCAAGCCATCTTTGAGCACTCCTGTAGCAATATAGAGTGCAAGTGCAAAAGGATGATGATGCAAACATATGGTGCTAAAATGTGGCAACTGCCTTGCTATCCAACCTACCCATGACCCCCTCTGCCCCTATTATTTGAGGGCCCTGGCCAATAATAGAAAGACAGTAGAGAATTTTCAGGCTGGGATCACTGAAGAGATGGAATCATAAGAGGTGTTTAGTATTTTATTTGTTTTAAGGACAGGTATCTTCTTCCTTCTTGGTGTTCTTTCTTCATGATAGGATTTCTTATGGCTTCTCTTTTCTTATCTCCCAAATTGTGACTTTTTGTGTTCCTTTCACTTTACTAGTTGTTGTAGGGTTTGCCTTGCTGGAGAGGAGCTGGAGGGTTGTTGCACTTTCACCTGGTCTCACTTACAGTCATGTACATACTTGTCTGACTACAGGCATAATCCATAGTATAGTTTCTCTGATCTTTCATTTCTTTGGTTGTAAGAGGAGGAAATAAGCGTATCACACTATAGCTAGAGAGCTGAATACAGAAGATGTCCCTGGAGCTTGTACCTTAAAACAATGGCAACATGACAAACATAAAAAAAAAAAAAAAAACAGAAGCACATGCAAGCACCCCAGCTGTGCCACAAACTTCCAGCCACCTCTGCTCCTGCACGAAACAACCTAGACCAAACAACCTAGCTAAGTGAGAACGAGAAATAATTGTCAACCTTGAGGGATAAATTGCTAGTTTTAACCATATCACAGTATGAGATGAAGTCAACAAGGGTCTTGACTCTAAAAAAGCACCTTCCACTTGCTACATCTGATCTGTCTGAAAGGCCAGCCCCTAAAATGTTTTCCTTTGCATCATGGAAAACACAACCACCCAACAAGTTCTCACCTCCAAAGTGACTACAGAGGAAGCTGTTAGGAAGTTCTTTCCTAATACCACTGGCCTCTGCTATAACTTCTTGCATAAGAAGTCCATTGTGCACAATGTACCAACCCAAGCACCTGATGTCTCTGATTTCAAACATATGTCCAAGATCTGTTAGGAGATTGATACATTCAACCACAAAGTCCTTCTTACATAGACACCCTACTGGCTCACTTCCAAAGAGAATGTTGCCAGCAAGAAAGCTTCATTGGTTGTTGTCACTGTTATTGTCAACAACTACTTCCATCCTTCTGAGGGTCTAATAATCCTAAACAAGAACTATGAAACTGAACAGTATATCACCTTCAGCAATGCCACCCAATGCACCTGTTGCAACCAGTATGGCCATCATTAACAACAATACACTTCCCACCCCATCTGCTGGTATTGTGGCAGAAAAGATCTCCTCACTGAGTATACTTGTGGCAACCCTGACTACAAGGTAAAAGGCAGACAATCCAAGCACACTACCCTCAAATGCATAAACTACAAAGGTGCCTACACTGCTAATGACCCACACTGCCTGGCTTATATTGTTGGTATGGCAAAAGGTGATAAGCCCAATGAACATGCTAAACACAAGGAGGAAATAGATTCCTAGGTCACTTTCTCCCTTTACTTTTCTTTTTTATTCTGTTTTCATAGGAGGACTTTGGTCATTGCTTGTTGTGTTTTGGAAATGAATTGCTTTTCCCTTTTTACAGTGTATTTAGCACTTTTGCTTTCCCTATTTCTTTTTCTGTTGTAAAGTTTACCTCCTTAGGGCAAAAAGATAGGGTCCTGTGGCTGTTCTTTGTTCCTTGTTCTTGTCAGTTTCTATCAGGCTTGTTCCTTCCCCTTGCTCATGATAGGTGTACTTGTGTTTCTCTGTTTCTTTTGCTCTTTTCTCTCACTTCTTTTCACTCTTTCACTGCTGCTACCACTTTTTTTTGTCACTTCTCTTCTTCTGCCTTGGGGGTCATGCTTGGACACTGGGGTAGCTGTAGGTTTTGTCATAGCATATCCATAGAGGATGCATGCAGAGCTTGTACCTTGAAACAAATGCAACATGACTTGAACAAAAAAAAAAAAACAGAAGCACATAGAAGTGTATAGAAGTGCATGGAAATGTTGGCTTACATATCTTATCTTGGTTCAAGTGCCATCTTGTCTACAAATAGGAGAATGTGCTCCACTTCATCTTGAAAAGTAAAAAGATGCTTAACAAGGTCTCTATGAGGTAACACTATCAAAAGAAAGACTGTGGAAAGCCTTTCAGGAATACACCAGAAAACTAGTCAGCAAAAATGTCAACCTGTACTCCACCCTCCCAAATATGCCATGGCCCATACCTACTAGTTCCAAACTGGAAGAGCATAGGAATTTGGATTCCTTTGGTCACTATTGTATGGACAGGGTATGTACACTCAATTAAGAGTAAAGACATATTTGCATATATAGGAGCATCAGATGTACCTTCATCTGCTAAGTGCCATCAGGGTAACCTTCATACATCAAACCAGAAGAGCATACATCCCTAACCTCCTGTACTTCAAAACTGAACAAAACATCTGCCTGTGTAGTGAGCCCTAAAGCATCAAACACTACCTCCAAAAATGCTGAACAACCAACAAAATAAGGAGTGAGCTCAACCTTTAACCAAACAATCAAGTACATCCTATTCAAAGACTGAGACCTCTGGAAAAAGATTACTGACAAAGGAATTGGACATCCCCTCAACCCTCAACCCAGTCTACCAGAATTGGTAATTTGGAAGGAAATGAAAGGTTAGGGAAGGACAACTTGACAGAATTTTTAGGCAGTAGATTTCTTTTGTTCTTCATTTTCTTTTTTCTTCTTTTTACTTTTCCTTTCTCTTTTTTCTTTTCTTTCTTTTTTCTTTTTTTCTTTTTCACCTACTCTCCTTCATCCTGTCCCTTCAGTTATTTACTTGCTTTTCATTAAGTGTATATGCCCTGCTGGAGGAAATGGGATGTAAAATAACATTATTGGGAATATAAGTTTATCTATTTCATCTTGTTAGGCTTCTCGACTATAATATGTCTCTCAATAGAAAAATCAATACCAAGAATTTCCCATCTCCACCCTTAAGTGATGTCCTCTTGTCACACAAGCCCTTATGACCCTCCTTCCCTTCTCCCCTCCTTTCTCCTCTGCATCTTCTATCCCCCCTTCCTTCAAACCTTCCCCTGCCACTGTACAAAAGGTGGAAGCACTATGGAAGCTCCTAGTCAACCTTGCTACCTCAAAGTTTGGACAACTACTTGGACACAACACTGCACAACATGGTGCCTTCAAGGATGCAATGCCAATGGCCTATTGGCTATAGAGTCCTTTAATGTGACCAGCATAGCCACTTTCTTTGGAAGAGACCTTCCCATGATTCAACAGTCTCTGGCCACCATCCAGACACCCCTGACCACCATCGTTGCTAACTAGACTGAACTCTCTAACCAAGTTGCTACCCTGGAATTGCAACCAACCCCATCTTCTCCCAAAATCCCAGCCATAGTGGCTGAGGCCCCCCCCCTCCCTGGAAGTCCTTGAGTCCCTCAAGGAAATCTAAAAACAACAAATAGCAACTGCCAAAGATTTTCAGAAATTACACACTATTACTGCTACCTCTACCTCTCACCCCACTCCTCAACAAGCCCAAGACTCTCAGACCTAGGCATAAGTTGTTTCCAAAAAATAGAAAAAGAAGAGGATATGCTTCTCCCTTGGTTCACTATTGTACAGGCAGGGCATGTACACAAACTTAATTGCAAAGATATAGCCACATACATAGGAGCGATCTTGCTAAGCACTGTCAGGGTAACCCTTTATATAGCGATTGAGGTCATCAGTTGCAGTTGCTTACAAGGACTGAACTAGTAATTAGGCAACCTTGCATGGTCAGAAAAAACTTGCCTATGCTACAAAACCTATGACCAACCGGAAATAGAAAAAGAAGAGGCTTTGATCTTTATAGAAAAAGAAAATGAATGTGCTCTCCTATAGTCACTGTAATTTGGGCATGGCATACTGGCCAATTAAGGCCTTATGACATAGCCATACAACCAGGAGTGAACTTTGCTAAGCACTGTCAGGGTAACCCTTTTTATGGTTATTGTGGTCATCAGTCACATTTGCTTACAATAGATATGACAACAGAATAAACTTGCTAAGGAAGCATAGGTTAAATCGCTGATTACCCTTCTCAGGACTATTGCAGGGTCAGGGAAATTCAATTATGCTATAAAACCTGAAACCAACTCGTAATTCATATTATGGAATGAGGCAAGCAGGATTCGCCCCCATAACATCACATGTTACTGCATAATGACACCAGGACAGCTATACCACTATGCCATCCTCACCTCTATAGAAAAAGAAGAGTAGCCTAGTCACCTAAAAGGATCTCCTCCTCACCACCCCTCTTCCTCTTCGATTATACCCTACCTGCCATGACTGTAAAATTATCATGATATTAAAGATCCCTCTGCATTTGGCAAAGACACACACATCCAAGTCTACAACCAAATTAATTCAGCATTGGACAAGGCAAAAGCTGCCTCTTTCTCTTATATCCAATGATGCTGTAACAATAACCTAACCTGTTACAGGAACCTCTCCATGAGTTCCACATACCAGTTGGCTATTCTACCTAACATCTCAAATCAGCTCAGAGATATGAGCTGAAGATCAGATAACTTGGGTAAAAGGTAATTCTCTTCATTGTGTGCAGTGTACCAATCTCTATCTGAGATCCAACTTGAGAGTTGTTACTCCTTGAGGTACATTACCTAAGAGACAAAGGCTAGGGATCAGTAACTCGCAAACTAAGCAATCCTCATTATCATGTATAGTGTACCAATCTCTATCCAAGATCTGAGTTTGACAATTGTTACTCCTCTAAGACAAGTTCTCTGATCTCAGATAGATTAAGGAACCACTTATCTTATTAAATGATAGGAGTGGTTATATACCTATGAATGGCTGCGCCACCCTCTAGATCACATGATCAACATCAACCAAACACTGTTCCCCCTCTTATATAGCTAAGAAGTATGTTCTGGTCTTCAGGAGACTATTGATGTAACTCAATCCTTCAATCCATTATAAAGATAACTAGGATAATAGAAGAGAGGCAAATGACTATACAATAGGTATAGTTTTCCCTGCACAAGGCCAGTCACCATCAGGAGGTAGTGACAGAGTAGATAAGCCTTGGTAAGACAACAAATATAATAAGTAGCCCATATGTTGCTTCATTAAGCATGAGGATCAGTGATGCCGATGATGAGCTTCATTGATCATAAGAAGGACATTATAGAGGTAGCCTAAGTTAGGCCCATCGAAATGGAGATGAAGATAAAGCTGAGGTAGGCTTTGTCAAGCCTATGACATTGAAGATGAAGATCCTGCTGAGGTAGGCTTTGGCAAGCCCACAGAATTGGAGACATATATACTGCTGAGGTGGGCTTTGGCAAGCCCATGGTATCAAAGATGGAGATACTGCTGAGGTAGGCTTCAGCAAGCCCAAAGTATCGAAGATGGAGATACTGCTGGGGTGGGCTTTGGCAAGCCCACAGTATTGAAGATGGAGATACTGCTGAGGTGGGCTTCGGCAAGCCCACATTATTGAAGATGGAGATACTGCTGAGGTTGGCTTTGTCAAGCCCATAGCATTGAAGATGGAGATACTACTGAGGTAGACTTCATCAAGCCTATGCCATTGAAGATGAAGATACCACTGAGGTGGGCTTCATCAAGCCCATGATGGCCATTGAAGATGAAGATACCACTGAGGTGGGCTTCATGAAACCCATGCCATCAAAGAAGGAGATACTACTGAGGTGGGCTTCATCAAGCCCATGGCATCGAAGATGAAGATCCCGCTAAGGTAGGCTTTGGCAAGCCCACAGAATTAGAGACATATATACTGCTGAGGTGGGCTTCGGCAAGCCCATGGTATTGAAGATGGAGATACTGCTGAGGTTGGCTTCAGCGAGCCCATAGCATTGAAGATGGAGATACTGCTGAGGTAGACTTCATCAAGCCTATGCCATTGAAGATGAAGATACCACTGAGGTGGGCTTCATCAAGCCCATGATGGCCATTGAAGATGAAGATACCACTGAGGTGGGGTTCATGAAACCCATGCCATCAAAGAAGGAGATACTACTGAGGTAGGCTTCATCAAGCCCATGGCATCGAAGATGGAGATACCACTGAAGTGGGCTTCATCAAGCCCATGGCATTGAAGATGAAGATACTGCTGAGGTGGGCTTTGTTAAGCCCATGGCATTGAAGATGGAGATACTGTTGAGGTTGGCTTTGGCAAGCCGATGGCATTGAAGATGGAGATACTGCTAAGGTGGGCTTTGTTAAGCCTATGGCATCAAAGATGAAGATACTGCTGAGTTGTGCTTCGTGAAGCCCATGGCATCAAAGATGGAGATACCACTGAGGTGGGCTTCGTCAAGCCCATGGCATCGAAGATGTAGATTCCCTAGAGGTGGGCTTCCTCAAGTCCCCTCTTATCCTCCTTAAATACACCAGTGTGTGCATCTAGTTATATAAGGAATGACATTGTTTGAAAATTATAGAAGCAATTTCATGCAAGTATCTCTTTTAGGTTCCTTATAAGGTGGTACAATTATGCTGCACACTGATCGTAGACTTGGTAAAGATTACCTGGGATCATCATAGGTTTAACCTACTATTCGATTTTTGATAAGACTTGTATATTGCCTATATAGCTGATCATGCCATAACTATTATGTTGACTTTGAAAAAGTTTGTCAAAGCCTCTATTATGCCACACCATACTATATGAACTCATGTAAGCCTTATACAACTATCAGGTATAGCCCTTTCATAATTTATGTAACACCACTATTAAATCAGTGTTTGTAACACAAACACTCTTATTCTCACTAATATGGATACCATTGCCACTGCATCTGTCCTCTCTTACTGAAATGTCATTACTAGGGCTATTAGCGAATTCTGCAAAGTGAAAAGCATCAACTGTAATCATACCTGGAAGAAGTACATTGTCCATTGTATTCCCACTGCCACTGACCTTTACAACATAGGACAAATGACTCAAACTTCATCAAGAGATCAAATGTTACAACTCCAGTGTTACCCTTGCCATGATCCCTGGCTGGCCCACCCACAGCTCCAAAATAAACAAACAGAATCATAGGTCCCTCATGATTACTGTTATCAACAACAACAATGGGGCCTGTATCCTTAAGAGTCTCACTATCTTCAGCAAAACCAATTGCACTGTCAAGTACATTCCTTTTGGCACTGACATCTAATGCTCATAGAAGCAAAGGATGTACCAGAAGCAACACCACCAGAGAAGTTAGTACCAGAGGCATACTATAAAGAGAAAGTAGATGCTTTACCACCACATCAAAAAATTGACCACAAAATTCCACTGGTCAAAGGAGGTGAACTGCCATAGTTACCTACCTATAGACTATCAGAGTTACAGCTACAAGAAATAAGGAAGTACCTAAAAGAAAATTTAGCAAAAGGATTTATCCAGGAGTCACAGTCTCTAGCTGGGAAACCTATATTGTTTGTAAAGAAAAAGGATAGATCACTCCACTTATATGTGGATTATCGAGAACTCAATAAAGTCACTGTCAAAAATTGCTACCGATTGCCATTAATCCAGGAAACATTAGAAAGGTTGAAAGAAGCAAAAATCTACACCAAGTTAGACTTGAGACAAGCATATAATTCAATCAGAATTGCAGAGGGTAAGGAATAGAAGACTACATTCTACACTACCCACATTCCAAGCATTTATCAACAGCATCCTAAAAGATCATTTGGATATTATCTGTGTTATCTATCTAGATGACATATTGATCTTTTTGAAAAACCTAGAAAAACACATCAGCTATCTACAAACAGTCTTAGAAAAACTAAGGGAAAACAAAGTTTATTGCAAACTTAAGAAATGCAAGTTCTATGTTACAGAGATAGAATTTCTTGGATATATCAACTCCCTAGAAGGAATCCCTATGGACAACAAGAAGGTAGAAGTAGTGCTAGGATGGGAAACACTAAAGTTAATAAAGGATATTTAAATGTTCCTAGGCTTTGCAAACTTTTACTAAAGATTCATCAACAGACCAAAAATTTGAATAGACAAAGGCGGCAAATGCTGCTTATATAAGTCTGAAAGAAGTGTTTACATCAGCAGCAACCCTGAGACACTTTGATCCAGAAAAACCTGTTATTGTGGAAACAGATGTATCTTATCATGTGGCAGCAGGTATCTTCTCTTAGAAGTCCTAGCACAAGGATGGAAAATAAGTTTTACACCTAGTAGTATACTTCTCTAAGAAGTTTAATCCTGTACAATGCAATTATCTAGTATAAAATAAGGAGCTGTTAGTAGTAATTCTTATATTTTCAGAATGGGAAAAGGATATAGCATACTCAAAATTCATAGTCCAGGTGATAACAGACCACAAAAATTTAATGATGAAAAGGATATTAAATCACTGACAGGCAAGGTAGTCTGAGGTCCTATCAAGGTTCAATTTCTAGATATGATATTGACCAGGAAAATAAGGAGGTAAACCTGATGCTTTAACCAGAAGATCTAGAGATCTTCCTAAGGAAGGGTATGAATACCTTACTTATTAGTAATAGATAATCATCTAACCCTGCCATTTAGACACTGCATTACAATTGAGCCCACAGTTGAATGTTCTTTTATGAACCCTTGAAGTAGAAAGGAACCAAGGCTTTGAGGAAAAAATCAAAAGGTCTTATAATAAGGACACTATCACAAAGTCTATCCTGTAGTCCCTGCAGAAGGGAGAAACATTTTCAGGATATTGTGGACTATCAGATTGTGAAATCAAGGAATGATTGTTATTATATAACAACCTAGTCTATATCCCTGAAGATCTAGAGCTAAAACTACAAGTGCTCTGAGAAAACTATGATCACATAACTGCCAGACATCCTGGAAGAGCCAAAACATATGAGCTAGTTACAAGGAACTATTTTTGGCCAGGATTATAAAAGTACATCAACCAGTACATTATCTATTGTGAACCATGCATGAGAGTGAATCCTACTATACATTCACCCTTCAGCACCCTAAAACCCTTAGAAATACCTGAGAAACCCTAGAATTCAGTATCAATAGACTTTATAGCAGGATTGCTGATAAGTGAAAACTATGATACAATCATTGTAGTAGTGGATCACATGACCAAAATGGCACACTACATCCCTACAACTGAAAAAGCAACAAGTGAAGATGTAGCAACCCTGTACCCTTCATCATGTATGGAAACACCATGGATTACCAAATGATAATACATCCAACCATGGTACCCAATTTGTTTCAGAAATCTAGAAATCCTAATGCTGAAGTCTAAAAACTAAGAGTAATCTCAGAACAGCTTACTACCCAGAGACTGATAGCTAAACAGAAACAACAAATTCAGTTCTAGAACAGTATATGTAGATTTACTGCTGTTATCAGCAGGATAATTGGGTTCCCCTACTTCCCCTTACAGAATTTATCTACAATAACCAAGTATTAGCAACTATGAAAGTTAGCCCATTCTAAACAAACTATGGTTATCACCTATGCTTTGTAATAGACATAGACCTAAAGAGAAGGTTAAACACTCCTGAAAGTGTCAAACACCTCCCTACTAGACTATATGAGGTGCATGACTTATATAGGGCAGAAATTGCCTATACATAAGCAAGCCAGAAGGAAGTAGGAGATTGGTCCAGAAAACTAGCACCTGTGATAGAGGTTAGAGAAAAGGTTTGGCTGAATCCTAAGCATGTGCATACTCAAAGGCCATCTAAGAAACTTGACTACAAGAAAATGAGCCTATTCAAAGTTCTAGCAAGAATCAGAACTTAAGTATATAAACACAAGCTTCCTCACTCTATAAAGATTCATCTAGTCTTCTACATCTCTCTACTATAACTAGCAAGCAAAAATGAACTAGTTCAAGGCTGTTAAAATCATCCACCTCCTATAGTGTTTATTGAAGGAGATCGAGAGTTCAAGTTGAGAGTATTCTCAACTCTATAAATACCTTTGAGGTAGTGCTCTTTGCTACCTTATCAAATGGGTTAGTTACTCTGAGCCTATATGGGAGCCCTCCTAGTTACCTCAACCACTCCTAGGAGCTTATCAATGAGTTCCACTATCACCTCCCTGATAAGTATAACATGGTGAAGATGAAGAAATGTCAGAAGTCTAACTATCTTCTACAATGACTGCACCTCTTTTTGACCAGTATGGATGAATTTGTACTTCTCCTGAAGATAGTACAATGAAGGAAGAACCCCTTGAAGACCCTCTAGCATTAGGTCTTAAAACTGTTACTAGCTAAAGTTGGGCCCTAGCCTTGCCTGAACAAAGACTGCAGCTATGGGAGCTAATGCTCCATGTCATCTAGCCATGGCTAACCCTAGATTAGCAAATGGCAGAAATGGGAAGAACAGGTCCTACCACCAATTTCCTCTATATCACCCCTTAGATCACCAGTTATTAAAGTGGACCATGATAAACCCTATTAGTAGTATGCACTAATATCTAAAGTATCTACTAGCCCTGATGGATATACCCTACCACTAGCATTAACAATTCCTATCAATCCACAGTTGCTGGAGAACACCAGCCTAATGTATACCTAGTAGTTGCTAAAGGAGATCCAGCAGTGCTAGAATTTTGACCCCTACATATCTGGCTTGGGAATCTTAGGGAAAGATTGTACTAGATAGTGGAGAATATAAGTGATGACCACCTGAGAGAAGAAGTATTCCTACCGCTCATAGGAGTTCTAGCTTAAAGAGGGGGATACTATAATAAACCATAGTCATGTACTTTCTAATTTGTTATGTTCTCCTTACCTTTCCTATTGTTATTGTTTGCAATTCTATGTTATGAATCATGAGTTATCACTCAGTTATGTACTATCACTCATGTTTAGCTATCTGCCTTATAGAGGCTATGAGAATACTATTTAGATTGAATGATGTATAGAAGAGGGTCATGTGGACAAAACAGGTTTTAAAGAGACTGCTCTAGAAGGGAGGCAGTGCTCTTGGCAGTTGGTATAAAAGAAGGAGAAATCTACATATTCCTATAGCAAGTGGAGAACCTACATGCTGTGATGGAAGAGGGAATAGAGACTTAGGGCCCCTCAGTATTTCCTTTCTCTACTGCTTTTATTGGTCCCTTGGTATAAGTTTCTGGTGTGTTTAGCCTCAAGTTTTCTCTTTTCGTCCTTTGTTCTTTCCTTCTCTTTGGTTAGTGTTTTCGACTCCTACCTTGATCCCTTCTAGTTGTTGTAAGGTTTGCCTCACTAGAGATAGGAAAGAGGTTCCCTAGCCTTTTCTTTTATTTCTCACTTAAGTTCTTCTAATTATTTTTACATGCTGAGTTGCTGGGTTTTCCACCAGTCACATTTCTTTCTGGATTTTTTATTGCCCCCTGTCACTCTTTCCTTCTAGATTTTTTATTGCCCCCTATCACTCTTTCCTTTTAGCCCTGTCTTCTCCTTAAGTTTATTGTGTGTAAGTGAGGAGGATTTGGGAATAACGTATTTTATCTTTACTGTAGACCTTGCACTACTGACCTTAAGTCAGATGTCTTTTACCTCCTTTAAAGCTTAGAATAGCTGCATGAGGAGGTTCTTTTAGACAACCCCTTCAGGGTTGTAAAGATAAAATAAAATGATTTCCACCTCCCCTCTGCATAGTCCTGTATTTCTCTTCTTCTTTATACACTATCTTAAGTAAAACACCATAGGAATAAGGACACTAATCCCATAAACCTTCAGTATATCATATTCGTTTGATCTACTCTATGTAGACACCTCGCAGTGCTCTGGAGAGTTGTGTATCTTCTTCTTTCCTAATTTACCTAAAACCTGTTATAGACTAAGAGCTAGTTTGTATCACTGAAGGAGTTTTCCTTTACACCTGCTTACATTGTTACTATAGGAAGAGATGATAAACTCCAAGACTATACTAAATACAAGGAGGAAATGGAATCCTAGATCTCCTTTTTTCCCTCTCCCTTTCCTTCTCTTCTATCTTATAACTTCAGTCATCACTTGGTATATTATAGGACATGATTTGCTTTTCCCTTTTACAGTGAATTTAGTGCTTTTGCTTCTCCCTATTTCTTTTTCTAGGTATTATAAGGTTTGCCTCCTTAGGGTAAAAAGGATAGGGTCCCACTGCTCTTCTTTGTTTCTCTCAGTTTTCATCAGGCTTCTTTCCTTTACTTGGTACACAATAGGTGTACCTCTATTTTTATGCTTCCCCTCTACTCCCTCCCCCTGTCTCACTTTACTCTTTCACTCAGCATTATACTCCCTTGGTCACCATTATATAGACAGGTTAGGTACACCTAATTAAAAGGGAGGCCATAGTGACATACATAGGAGCAATACTTACTAACCGCCATCAGGGTAACCTTCATATGGCCTTCACTCTCTCACTGCTGCTACTACTTTTTTTATCACCTTTCCACTGTCTCATGGGTTGTGCTTGGACACCAAGGTATCCATAAGTTTCACCATGCCATATCTATTAAGGATGCATACAGAGATTGTACCTAGAAATAATCTGAATTTTTTTAAAAAAAAAAAAAAAGGAAGTATATAAGCCACAATACTCTCTATTACAATGTATTTTGGGTGAGGAAGCGAGGGCCCAGTTAACATATTACTGGTGTCTCTTTCCCATTGCCCTAGATCAAAGCGCTGAGTAGTAGTTGGTACTAATGAGTGTGACGGTGGTGGAGGCAACTAGGACTTGTCTCTAAGGGGTCTACTTGGGTATCAACGAAGGCCAGTAAAGGCAGCAAACCTTTTAAGGTGTAAGTACCCTGGTAGTTCTGAGGAAGGTAATCAATGGTTTAACCTGAGGTCAGTTTAGGCTAGTCCACGGACTCCTTAGCCTGTTCCTGTGTCTACCCACATCCCTTTGGGTATGCTCAGGTTATCACACTTGGACCTAAAAAGGTGGGGGAAGCAATAAAAATGAGAGCTACTGAACCTATGTCATATGCTCTTAGTTGAGTGCGATGCCCCAGTTCTTTTAGCATCAAAGTTGCTTAGGGAAGCTCAGATACTCTATTACAATGTATTTGGTTACTAAATTTAGAAAACCTCAATAATACAACTATCATAACATATTATAATAGTTATCTTCTATTTTCCCTCCCCCTTATATCCCTCTAGCACTTATAGAGTAAGTTCATTCCACTATTAAGACCTTCAGTGACTTCCTCACTAATCCTGTACACTAAGCTATTCTCTAGGCCATTAAAGAACACCCTAAAGGAGCAGACCATAAATCTCAGCAAACTCAGCCTCATCTATAGTTATGAGGTTAATGTATTTAGAATTCTTCAATAGGATCCTTCCTACTCTCATCTAATCTGTTGATAAGATTTAATAGTCTATTTCTACTCTTAAGCTAGTCCACAGTCAATTTAATAGCATTTCCATAAACTTGAGGCCATTATTACCATATGCAACTCTACCCAAACTATGGCCCTAGCTCCCCCCAGACTCTGTGCTGGCCCACTTCTAAGGAAAAGATTGCTAGCTAGAAAGCATCCTCGATTGTCATCAATGTTATTGTTAACAACAACCACTACCAAATCTCTAAGGGTCTTATGATCCTAAACAAGAACCACAAGAAAAAACAGTATGTCACTTTTAGCACCTCCACTTACTGCACCTATTACAACTAGTTTGGTCACCACTAATTGCACTGCACTTGTCTACCTATCTACCAGTACTGTACTAGAAATCATCTCCTTACAGGGTACACTATGGTAGCAACCCTGAATACAAGATCTAAGCTATCAATACAAAAACACTATACTCAAATACATCAACTATCAAGGTACCTATGCCACTATGACCTACAATGCCTAATTTACATCACTATTATGACTAAAGATGATAAGCTGCCTAACTAGGCTAGACAAGAGGAGGAAATGGAATTCAAATTCAAATTCTGCTCTTTATATTTCCTTGCTTCTATTTTATAGTATGGCTTTGATCAATATTTAGTATATACTATTATCACATAGGTTGCTTTTCCCTTTTATAGTGTATATTGTGTTCATATATTTCCCTATCTCTTTCTCTGAGTGTTATAAGGTTTGCCTCTTCAGGGTAAAAGGATAGGGTTCTGCTACTCTTTTTTAGAATTCTCATTTTCTGTCAGGCTTATTCCTTCCCCTCACATATGATTAGTATCTTCATATTTTTGTGTTTATTTTCTACTCCTTCTCTTGCCTTTCTTCTGTCTTTTAGTACTACAATCTTTTTTCTTCTATATTAGGGGTCATACTTGAGTACTATGGTAGCTTTAGGTTTTGCCATGCTATATCCCAAATACGATGTATGTAGAGCTTGTACCTAGAAATAATGCAACATGATTTACATAAAAAAAAATAAACTCAAGGCCACCTCCTACAATTCCAGAGCTTACACTATAGCCCCTACCCTCCTAGACCTATTTCTCACTAAATCTGTTAAATAGATACTATCAGAGACCTTAAAAACTACTAAAGCTATAAAAAGCTTACCTAGTTATACACCCCAACTAAGCCCCTAGCCAGTATTATACCACTGGCTCCCTAAAACACTATAGTGACTTAGACCCTAGTCAATCCCTATGATCACTCTTATGGCAAGGTTATAAAAAGAATAGCTAAGGTAAAGCCTTAGCTATATCACAAACTAATGCCATCCCCTCTACTCCTACCCTAAACTACCCTTCTAAGTAGTATAAGATCATCATCAATCTTGAGGGAGAAATTCCTAACTTTAGTTGTAATCTAAGATGAAGTCAACAAAGCCCTTATCTCTAAAAAAAAGCTCTATCTGCTTACCAAATCTATTCTATCTAAAATGCTAGCCTATAAAATGTTTTACTTACTATGATAGAGAATACAACTACTCAAAAGGTCCTTACCTATAAAGCAACTATTGAAGATATACTACAACTTCTTCTATACAAAGTATATTGTGTACAATGTACTTACCCAAGCCTCTAGTGTCTGATTTTGACCATATGTCAAAGATCCATAAAGAGACTGAGATATTTAATCATGGAGTCCTTCTTAATTAAACCTACTGCTAGCTCACTTCTAAGGAGAAAGTTGCTAGCAAGAAAGCTTTTCTATTATTATTACTAGATGCAAGGATGGCATAGTAGTATAGCTCTCCTAGTGTCATTGTATGGTAATGTGCAATATTGTGGGTTCAAATCCTGCTTGCCTCTTACCATACCATAAATTACCAGTTAGTTTTAGTTTTTATAGCTTTGCTGAATTTCCCCAACCATACAATAGTCCTGAGAAGGGTAATCAGCGATTTAACCTAGGCTCGATTAGCAAGTTTAGCCTGTTGTCATGTCTAATATAAGCAAATGCGACCGATGATCACAATGGCTATATGAAGGGTTACCCTGATGGTGCTCAGCAAGTTTGTGGAATTTGCTCCTATGTGATGCAACTATGTCATATGCAATTAAGTTTGTGTGATGCCCCATCTGCACATAGTGTACTGAGGGAGGACAATATCCTCTATTATTATTACTATCAATTTTACATATCTTCAAGGGTCTCATAATCCTAAACAAGAACTAAAAGACTAAGTAGTATATTACTTTAAGTAATACTACCTAGTATACCCATTGTAACCAATTCAGTCACCACCAACTAGGCTACACTTATTAACCTTTCTACCATTACTGTGTTGGCAATTATCTTCTCAGTGAACACATTTGTGGTAATGCTAACAACAAGGTTAAAGGCCAACAGTGTAGGCATAAGATGCTTAAGTGCATCAACCATGAAGGAGCCTATACCACTAATGATATATGCTATATAACTTATATTAGCACTATTACTATAGAGGAAAAGCCAGCTCAACATATTAGATATAAGGAGGAAATTGAAGCTTAGCCCCCTTTCCCCTCTTCTCTATCTCTACTTCTATTTATATGGGAGGAATTTGGTCAAGTGTATAGTTTATTTTATTATGATGAAAATAGCTTTCTCTTTTATAGTGTACTTAGAGTTTTTGCTTCTCCCTGTTTCTTTTCTTAGGTGTTGTAAGGTTCACCTCCCTAGGGTAAAAGGCTAGGGTCATAGGTACTCTTCCTTATTTCTCTTAGTTTCTATCAGGTTTATTCCTTCCCCTCATATATGATAGGTATCCTTGTATTTTTCTACTATACTATCTTTCTCACCCCCCTTGTTCTCTTTACTCTTTAACTGCTATGCTGTCTATTTCATCACTCCCCCCTCTCTGCTATATAGGTTAGGGAATGTTTGCAGTTATTATAGGTTTGTCATACTATAGCCAAAGAGGCTACATCTAGAACTTGTACCTAGAAACAAATGTGATGTTTAAATAAAAAAAAAAAAAAACCTACTACATGTATTCTATTAATAACCTTCTCTATTATAATACACTTAGTTACTAAATTTAAAAAACCTCAACACTATAACAAATGGTATAACATGACATTGCTATGTTTAAACCCTCCAAAAAGCTCCCCTCCCCCTCCTCCCTCTATATATCTCCTTTACTCATAGAGTGAGGTTATTCTACAATTAAAACCTTCAGTGATTTCCTCACTAATCCCCTATACTAAGGAGTCTATCAGCTATATAGATGATGATTATTCATTTTTCATTTTCTAAAACTAAATGTTTTAAAAAAGAATCTGCATAAAGTCAAAGACTATGGTGTACCCAAAATACATCCTCCTCTTGCTTATAAAAACCACCTTTTCAAAACAATATCAGGGAAAATAGAAGGCAAAGCCATGAGATTAGAAGAAGTACAAAAGGGGGTCTCCTCCACTATATATACACCATTACTAGACAAAGGGGAAATGGAGCAATCTGAGAGATATAAAGGAGAAGGCAGGGATGGCCCCTCAATGGGATCCTCACCTGTGAAATAGTCATCTAGCTATTTAACTGTATGTGCCTCTAAGGTCTACATGAACTGCAGCAACTTTGTACTAAAAGGGAAGAGATACAAGACTATGCTCTGTAGGGGTGGGGGGGGGGGTACTTACTTGTACTTAGAAGTTGTATTGGTCAAGGCAGTACTTAGATCCCATCTTCATGTCAGCCATATAATCTAGCAGGTTTTTGAGCAGTGATGGGCTGTTGAAAATCAGTGTTAGGGGAGGGTTCCCAGGTACGTATTTTTCTCTTTTGGGTATTTGTGACATGCACTTCTTTATAGCATATTCAATGGTTTCCAGTTCTAGATGGCACCTTGGCAGTTAGACCATCCCTCTTTCCATGGCATATTAGCTGATAGGTACTAGCTTCTGGATCATATTTGGAAGAGTTTAGATACAAGGTGTTTGTGTAGTTTGAAAGTGGAGTCCTCTATAAGAGACACAGGTAGTATATGTATTCATCTATGGTATCCATTTGTTCTTTCCAACTGTTCAGCAGGTCCTTTTTCGCTTGATCTAGGATTTTCATTTTAGAGGTTAATGAGGGTATGCTTTCTCTAGAGAGAGTGTCAAAGTAGTTGAAGACTGTATCCCTGTTCATGTATGGCCTAAGATCTCTTACAAGTCTGTCAATGAATAGAGGTAGACTTTTTTGTATTGTCTTTTTAGCTTTTGAGTTCCAGTTAAGTACTGCCTTTCCTGTAGTATGACTGTTGACCATTCTTTAGCCCATTTTACCTCTGTAGGTGTTTAGGTTTCTGATTTTGTCCCGGGATGGGAAGCTAGGTATGAGTGCTATTTTGACTGGGTGTACTACTGGTAGGTAGGCTATTCTGATTGCATACCTGGTTCAGATGTATTTGCAGAGGAGATCTAGGGGTAGGATCCTAGTAAGGCTTCTAAGGGGGCTAATGTAACTGGTACTAAAGCACCCTGTGATCCACCTAGCATCCTGATTGAAGGCTATGTCTAGTATCCTGATAGACCTGCTATCTAGGGCAATAACTGCAGCACTGAATGTGACTTTTGGAATCATAATGAACATGATTAACTTCCTTGCATAGTGTGGTGTCAAGCCTCATCTTGTTCTTATTAGACCTTGTATTGCTTTCTATATGTTTAGTACTCCATTGATTTGCTGTTGGTAATGGACAAACAGGCTATATTTCCTATCTCAGAAGTAGCATAGGTACTAGACCACATCTTTGGGAGTAATATTTACCTGGCTGAAGGGTATTGGCATCTTGTCTTCCTCTTCCAGCTTTTCTCTGTAGGTGAGCTAGTGTACTACTTCAGTCTTTTCATGGGAGAAAGTCACATCTAACTCTTTGCCTTTCTGTTAGTGTCTTGGAAGCAGGCTTGGAGGGTTTTGTTATTTGTTAGGAAGGACTTGGAAAATACTGTTATCGATACATTATCTACATAACTCTTTAGACTTTGTAGGATGTGAGTGTTATAGATTAGCTTTATGTATATGACAAACAGTAGCAGGGAGAGTGGAGAACATTAAGGGGTACCTACTTGGCTGTGAAAGAACTTTTCTGGTGCTCCCTTATACTGTAGTTTTATTGACCTTTATGAGAGGAAAGACATTATCCAGTGTATCATGTATTCTGGTGTATCTCCTTCTTCCAGTCAGTCTTGGAGTTTCTTCCATGTCATGTTGTCAAATGTACCTTTTATGTTGAAGAAACCTGTGGAGACTTTGTACCCTGCTTTTTGGAGGATGTCTATTTCATGGAAGACCCTGGTGATCACATCATCAGTACCACAGTTTCTGATCATCGCATACTAGTATCTTGAGATCATGTTGTGTTTTAGGGTGTGGTCTGTGAGCCTCTCATTTACCACTTTCTCTAGGATTTCTGAGAGGGTGTTGGCTAGGATAAAAATCCTATACACTTTGATGATGTCATAGTTGTCTTTGTTTGGTTTTGGGATTATGACCCCTAGGCTTTCCTTGAGGTTGCCTAGTAGGATCCCAAACTGCAGCATGGTTGTAAGGAGAACAGATAGCATATGTGGGCATTGGTTGTTGACTTGTTTCCAGACTGCATAGGGGATTGAGTCTAGTCCTAGTGAGCTTTTGTTTTTCATTTTGTTCAGGACCTTCTGTATTTCTTCACTCATTACCTGTTGTATGCTTGGGTAGAAATTTGGCTCTAGCAGGTCTATTTGTAGCCTATTGGGGAATAGTCCTTACACTATCTTCCTTGCATATTTCTCTGTTAATGGTGCTTTGATGTTAGGTATGTTTTAGAATTTTAGTTTCATTTTGAGTCTGTTTAATCTCTAGATGTCATCTTCATCCACTTCTTCTACCAACTTGTTCCAGTATGCATCTTGAGCATTCCTGAGAGCTTCAAAGTAGCTGTTTTAGGCATGATTTCTTAGTCCCACTGACGCTTGTTTGTTTTTGTACTTTCTAGCCATAGTGTGGAAAAGCCTCCATTTCTCATTTAAGTGTTTATTCCACCATAGTTTGCTGTAAAAGGTGATCTTTTTGAGGGGGATGCTTTTAATTACAATCAGATAGAGTTAGAAGAGTTTGGTATATAGCTATTCTTCCACTTTTTTCTTGGCTAGGTCATAGTGTATATCAATTTATTCTAGCTCTATCTGGATGATAGATGGTTCTTCTAGTCCTAGTATTGTGAACAGGTTCCAGTCTAGGGTTGTCCTTTGGTGCACCTTATCTAGTATCTTAGTTTGTAGTATGACTGGTAAGTGGTCACTGCCTACATCTTGTCTAACTATTGAGACCCTTGCTTCCTAAAGTCCTTTTGTATTAGTCTACCATAAGTCTATTACAGTGTGCTGCCTTCCTGATGGGTTGTTTCTGGTGGTCCATCCTGGCTCATTGAGGATTGTGTACTGGTAGTTTGTTACTATTTCTACTAGTATATTTACTGCTTGGAATTGGTGGCATTCATAGTCCTAGAATAGGTCACATAGGGGGTGGTATAAGTGGAAGTCACCTCATATAATTCGTGCTTTATGTTATTCCTTGAAAATTTCTGACCAATACAGTTCCAGTGCAAGTATATTGCTTCCCCATAGCCTGTGGTAAAGTGAAATGAACTGAAAAGAGTGCCCTGATATCTTGTGCTTAAATTTTAATGCAATTATAGGTGAAGAGTAAAAGGAAAGGGGGATTGGGAAGACTAAATAGTCTTGCAGGAACCAGTTCTCCACATACACTACTGTTCTATACCTTCCTCCTTTTGCTATTCTTGGGAGAAATACCTCATATCCTCTGCCTGGCATTGGCTTCAATCTGTAAAGGTAGGGTTCTTATATTACCACTATTATTGCAGGGCAGTTTGCCTGTTATTGTATGAAGTTTATAAACACTTTATTGCTCCTACCACAATTTAGGGTTGTAAACTTGGGTGTTTTAGTTTTCTGTGGTTGTCTTTCTCAGTTATTTTGTTAACTTTCAGCATTTTCCAATTGTTTGCCATGTTTAGGCATATGTTCATTCTGCTTGTTGTTTAGCTTACTGGGCCTGGGTAACCCTTACATTGTGTTCAGTGAATGCAGTTCCTCTGGTAGGGTATGCTAGCTGCCGGCGGTGTGTTCCTCTCCGCAGTTGATGCATTGGGGTTTGGGGTACATGTAGTACTTTCCATGCTTCTATTCTTTGGTTTAGTCCATCACATTTAACTATCTTATTATCTTTATAGGCTCTTGGGTGGTCCTTGAATATGTGCCCTTTGGATCCACAGAGGTGGTAGACTTCTTCTCCATCTCTGCATCCTGATTTTGGGTATCCAAGTTTCCAACATTTGGTGTACTGGGTGAAAGAGGTTCCTAAGTACATGAGCTCAGCTTTTCTGAACCTGTTAAAGAGAAAGACCTTGTTTCTCTTGTTTTTGATGGTAGGCAAGTCCACTATTGTGATTTTGATTGCTATTGAGCAGCACAGTTTCTACTCTCCTTTAGGCTTGATCAGGTAGGTACTTGTAATGGCTACCCCTATTGTATTGTAGATCTGGTCTCCTACCAGGGTTTGTATTTCTCCTTGATCCTCACCGACAAATTGCCTAGGGATAGTGTGTACCATGAGATTGGAGTTTATTAGTGTGTATCAGAGGGGTTAGAATTTGTGATCAAATTTTAGGATGTTCATTTTAGGGTCTTTTTTGATTATTTTTTTTGATGTGTTGTTCGATGGCCTTGTAGATCATGTCATTGAAATAGTGGTAGTTAGTTACTTTTTTTTGCAATGGGGTTATTAGAGACACTGTGCCTCTTATGTTGATCAATGTTTAGAGCATTCTCTCTTCCTGCAGTCCTTGTTTTCCTTGTACTCTGGTGATTATGTTTTTGAGGGTTGCAATAATGATGTCCTTGTTGTTGATATCTTCTATTTTTCTTTCAAAAGTTACATTCTTCATTCAGTGAAGGGGAGTCTGGGTTGTGGGGGGGTTTGGTGTTTTTGGTGTTCCAATTATGTTGCTTCTGGTTTTCATTGTTTTGTGTGGCGATGTTAGTATATGAGGGTTTCGGGTCAACTTTGCTGTTTTTGGGTTTCTGTTGCTGTTGTTTACTATTAGTATTGGGCTATGCTGTTTAGGTGGTCAGTTCTATTGGGACACTTCTACTTATTTAGATTCTGTTTGCTATTATAATTTTCTGATTTAGTTTGCTATTTTCTTTTCTGATTGTTGCAATTTCTTCCTTTATGTCCTTAAAGTTGATTTGTAGGTATGATATGGTGCCTTTGTCTACTGTCACTATAGTGTTCATGAGTATGGCTTCATTTGTTGGAACTGCTATACCTATGATAGTCTGGTTAGCTATGTTAGTAATAAGGGTGGTAAATAATGGGTTTCCAATTACCATGGTGTTTTTTTGCTAGGCTGATTTTTGCATCCATTCCTCTACTACTTCTGGTTTGCACTAGGGGGTTGGGGAGAGTTGTGGCTCCACATCCTTCCCTTTTCCTTTGTCTTTAGTTAGGGTTGTAGGGGGGGTTAGTTCATGTTCTATTTGTACTTTTATATTCCTGTAGTGTTCATCCTATGGCTTTTGGTTACAATCTGTATTCATCAGTTCCAAAGGATGCTACTTTTCTTCTAAGTTTTTGTGCCATGGCACTGCTCAGGCATTTGAAGGCATATTTTGTATCTGTTACATAATTTGTGACACTGTACCTTTAAGTCTAGGTACTTCTTCTTTGTTGTTGCTGTCATAGTGAACTGAGGAGGGTGCACTTCTGCTAGCTAGATTGTTACAGCCACATTACCAAAGCCTTTGCACAATAATAGGTTATGTTAGATAAGCACCTTCAGTGAGTATTCCCATTCACAGTTAAGCAGATATTATCTATCAAGTGTAGGCTCTAGCCTCTGAAGTTTGGAATGTGTTACCTCTATCATGTTAACTAAGATATGACTAATCTAGCAACCTCTGGTATACATCCTAATACATGATCGGATAACTTAGGTAACTCACATAACATAGTCAGTTGTCATGGTATGACCTATCAGCTGATCAAGCTATATCATATAATGATGATCTACCCTGATATCAGTGATCAATACTTATGACATTGCTAATCATTTCAATTATGACTCATAGGAATATTAAGATTAGTTGGATTAGTGATATGAATTTGTCAGGATAAGTTATGGAGATTCTATGGGGTTCTATTTCTTATGTGTCATCTCTGAGACATTTCTTTGGATGGAAAACTATATAAGGACAGTTGGTCACTTCTCATAAATCTGCCCTATGGCATCCCCTCTTGGAAGGGCACATGATGAACCAAATCCTATATGACAATGTGGACCTCTGGACAAAACTGGTAGAAAAAGGCCTATGAAGGCTGCCCCAACTGCCACTGGATCCCTATCGATAGTGATAGCTGTAAGAGGAAGACAAGAGGAGGTTCTCTGGTAGTTCTTGCAGTTTTTTCTTCGCTCTTACTTTTTTCCTTTCTTTTTCTCTCTTCTTTTCTGTTTCTTTCTTTCTTTCTTTCTTTTTTAGCATGAGTAGGTGGAGGACCATCCTGTTTCCCTAGTTATGTTCTTGCTTTTAATTAAGTGTAAACACCCCACTGGAGGAAATGGGATGTAAAATAATAGCAATGGGAAAATAAGATATGTCACTTCTCATGAATAAGTCACCAAAAGCCCTATCATAGAGAGCAGACGAAAAGGGACAGCACTCAAGAAAGCGCATGTTTCAGCTAGATGCCATGCTCAACACCATACGAGAAGACATAGGTACCAATGCCATGTCTAGGTACAAGCTCCCCCCACCAGAGAGACCCTGGCCCATATCCACTGAAGAAAGACCTAAAGTTGCAGAAATAAAGGACACTTGAAGAACACCCAGGGAGCACCCGACAGGCCAACTAGTTCTCTACACCGATGTATCTAAAGTAGGAAAAGACAGCCAGGTTGGGGAAGCGGTAGTGGCATACCTAAACAATAAACAAATCAGTGGAAAGGCCAAATCCCTAGGAAGTGGAGTCTAAGTCTTTGACAGAGAACTGGATGCAATCCTGGAAGCCCTCAAGCTTGCTGAACACCTAACAACCTCCTGACCTTTTAGTTCAATAGCAGTATACACAGATAATTAGGCAGTGATTGTAGCCACTGCAAACCCATACCCCAGCCCAATGCAACAGGTCACCAAGGAGATCTTCTAGACCAACAAATGACTCCAGGACCAAAACATCAATACAACACTACACTGGGTCCTAGCCTACAGCAGCATCACAGGAAATGAAAAAGCTGATAAAATGGCTAAAGCAAAGTCCAAGAAACCTGAATCCAGGGCCGAAAAGGGCATTGTACAGAAAAAGGTCATCACCAGGTCAGTCATCCAAACCAAAATGAAACAGTGCCTATGGAAGCAATTCGAAACCTATGCCAAAAAACCTATCCCAAAAAAAGGGGACACATACACTACTATAAAGAAATACGTAGCAGCCAGAGCTTTCCAGTTCTGAACCAGCAGAGCCTACATCCCAAACCTGCTTCACTATAAATGTGAACAGAATATATGCCACTGAGGGTAACTACAAAGCATCAAACATTACCTCTAACAGTGCAAGTCCCTGACCTAGTGGAGACTGCTCATGAGCGGCTTTACTGCTGAACAGCTCCTGTATGATAAACTGGACCTCTGGATGAAACTAGTAGACTGAGGACTAGGAAAACTACCCCACCTTCCCCTGGAACCCCCAATGGTAGTGATAGTAGAAAGAGGAGGAAACTAGGAGTGTCTCATTTTGTCGCCTTTCTTCTTCCCTTTCTTCCCCCTTTTTCTTTCCCTTTTCCTTCTTTCCTTTGTCGCTTTCACTTTTTTCAGATTCTTTTTGTCATGAGTTGGCAGAGGACCATCCTTTTTTCTCTGGTCATGTTCTTGCTTTTAATCAAGTGAAAACACCCTACTGGAGGAAAAGGGATGTAAAATAACAGTAATTGGGAATATAAGTAAAGTCACTTCTCATGAATCCTTTTTTCTCTATTTATGTTCTTGCTTTTAATTAAGTGTAAATGCCCCGCTGGAGGAAAAGGGATGTAAAATAACAGTAATTGGGAATACAAGTAAAGTCACTTCTCATGACTTACCAGGCTCCTCAAGAATCTTGACAACCCCCCTACCTTGGGGTGAAGGTCCTCCTCGCTGGCCCACACTTGGGCTGGTCTTTTCTGTTTTGCAGGACATGATGATCCCTTCTCAGATGCTCCAGATATCCCACACCTTTCCAACCAAGCTACCTATGGCTTAGCAAGACATTGCTCGCACAGCGAAACCAGAGATACATCGTTGACACATACATCACTTGTCCGATGCCTGACCATGTTGAGCGAGTAAGCAAGCAGACACACACAGTTGGACTCCTTAGCAATATTGCGATATAGGATCATACTGTCGTATCATATTGCCTGAGCGAACCTCTGACCATGTAACACCTCAACATGTGATGTTCTCAAAGTTCCTAGGAGGGGTGCCTAGGCCCCCTTGAGCGATTGCACAAAACCACCTCAGTGGCCTTGCTTACCACAATGAAAACCTCAACGCCCCTCACAGCACCCACAAAAACCAACCTGAAGACAGGAACCCAAAACAAGACAAACTGAACCAAATGGACAGCATGTTTCCCCCTCCTGTAGGACACCCAACTGCAAAACCAACACCAACTAGACTGATTGCTACATTGCCAGCTCACTTATGTTGCTCTGTCATGCCTGCTAGCACCAATACACCACCAACAGTCCCCTCATTGCCTGGAACTAGTGAAGGTAGTTTTGAGTGGAGGAGACAGACTTTACTTTTCTTTTTCCTGTAACTAGACACTTGCTTACACAAGGTATTTCAGGGCAGATTTTGGTGATACTTTTTCCTTAGTTGTTCCCTTTCTGTTTAGTGGAGGTTCGCTTTTGGGCATGCCATAGTCTTTGACTGCATGCGAATTCTTTTGTAAACTATGAAGAGTAGTTTAGAAAATGAAGAATGAATCATCATCATCATCTTCTCATGACTTATGTTCTTACTTTTGATTAAGTGTAAATGCCCCAAAGGAGGGGATGGGATGTAAAAAACTAGCTTAGGGAATCGAAAATACATCACTTCTCATGACCAGCAGGCTCCTCAAGAATCTTGACAACCCCCCCACCTTGGGGTGAAGGTCCTCCTTGCTGGCATACACTTGGGCTGGTCTTTTCTGTTTTGCAGCACATGATGATCCCCTCAGATGCTCCAGACATCCTGACCATACACACCATGGCTAAGTGAGACATTGCTTGTGTGGCGATACCAGAGATACATTGTCGACACACACATCCTTTGTCTGACACCTGACCATGTAAGTGAGTGGGCAAGTGGATACATGCACTTGGACTACTTAGCAACATTCTGATATAGGGTCATACTGTCGTACCATGTCACCTAAGCAAACCTCCAACCATGCAAAACCCCAACACATGACACTGTTAGATTTCCTAGGAGGGGTGCTCAGGCCCCCTGGAGTGATCGCACAAAACCACCTCAGCGGCCTCACTTGCCGTAACAACAACCTCAATGCCCCTCACAGCACCAACACAAACAAATGTAAAGTCAGGAACCTAAAACAAGATAAATGTAAAGTCAGGAACCCAAAACAAGACAAACCAAACGAAATGGACAATGCATCTCTCCTACAGGATGCCTGACCACAAAGTCAACACAAACCAAACTGATCACCACATCACTGGCTTGCTTACAGTACTCCATCATGCCTGCCAGCACTAACATACCACTGACAGTTCCCTTATTGCCTAGAACTAGTGAAGGTAGTTTTAAGTGGAGGAGACAGAATATACTTTCTTTTTTCATGTATCTAGATATTTGCTTAGGCTTTTGTGGAATTTCGAGGAGGATTTTGAGCATGTGGTTTCCTTTTTTTCTCTTTCCTTTATTGTATCACTTTTAGGCATGCCATAGTCTAGGACTGAATATGGATTCTTTTGGAAACTATGAAGATTAGTTTAGAAAATGAAGAATGAAATATCATCATCATCATCTTCTCATGACCAGGCTTCTCAACCTTCACACTTCTCTTCTTTGAAATCGCACCGCATTCGAAATTTCAAACTACAACCTTAAGCAATGGCACATCATGACCTCACACCCAACTTCCCCTCTCCCCTCCTTATGGAGGGTCACACCTTTCCCCCAAACATCATACAACAGGTTGAAGCCCTCAGATGAACCCAGCATGATCTCATCACATCTGACTTTGGTATATTGCTGGGACACAACTCCCTCCCTTTAGGTGTCTTCGAAGGAAGTGATGCCTATGGCAGAGATGCCATTGCAAGCTTTAATGCTACAAACCTTATCACCTTCTTTCCAAGAGACCTTCCCTCTATCAAAAACTCCCTGGCCTCAATCCAGATGACTCTCACTACCATTGCCAACACCTAGACAGACCTTGCTAGCCAAGTTGCTGCCCTGGAGTCGTGACCACTTCTGCCTGTAACCAAGACCCCAGCACCTACCACTGAGGCCCTGCCCACCCCACCTGAAGTCCTTGAGTCCCTCAAGGACATACAAAAACAACAAAAAGCAACTGCTAAGAACCTTAAGAAACTGTGCTCAATTGCTACCACCTCTACATCCCTCCCTGCTACACAATAAGCTCAGGACGCTCAAACCTGGGTGCAAGTCATCTCCAAAAAATAGAAGAAAGGTGGCCTGGTCACCCAGAAGGACCTTCTCCCAACCACCCCTCTTCCCCCCCCACACTATCCCACCCACTGCAACTGAGAAATTATTATCGATATCAAAGAACCATCGGCCTTTGGTGAAGATACCTATATCCAGATCTATGACCATGTCAACTCGGCCCTGGATAAAGGTAAAGCCCTATCCTTCTTGTGCATCCAGCAATGCCACAACTACATCAATCGCAACCATACATAAAAGAAGTATATCCTCCATGGTATTCCCACTGACACTGACCTCAACACTATGGGATAGATGACACAACTCTGATAGGAGATCGAATACTACAACTCAGGTGTTACACTCGCCATGACCCCCCACTGGTTGACATCCAGCACGAAAATCAATGAGCAGAATCATAGCTCACTTGTGATTATCATCATCGACAGTAATAATGAGGCTCACATCCTTAAGGGTCTCACCATCCTTAACAAAACCTGTTGCACTGTAAAGTACATCCCCTTCAGCACTGAAACCTAATGCTCTCACTGCTCAAAGTTCAGACATCTGGTCCAGAACTGTCAGTCCCCTCCATGCTGCTGACTCTGCGCTGGCCCTACACCATCTCCGAACATACCTGTGGTGTTGCTGACTGCAAACAACTGAAAGGTTTCACCTGTGAGAACATTGTTCTCCAATGCACAAACTGCACTATCCGCTATAAAGCGAATGATCCGATCTATATGATGATAATTCAGGCCAAACTTGCCAAGTATAACAGGAAGAATAAGTCTACCACCAAGGGAGGAGTTTAGTTTCCTCCTTCTAGTCTGTCTTTTTTTTTGTTTTTCTGTGCTGGAACTTGTGTTTTTCTGCTTTGGTAAAGTGAGGAGGAGTTTGTGCATTTCTCTTTCTCTCTTCTCTTTTATTTTTCACTCAGTTGTGTAATGTGTGTAGGGGTTTTTCTTTCATTGTTTTAAGGTTCGCCTAGTGATTGTTTTTCCCTAGTCAGCTTTTGTATGTAGTTGTCTGTGCTCTTTTTCTTTTTTGGTATGAGTAGGCCAAGGAGGATTCTGTCCCTTTCGGTTATGTCCTTGCTTTTGATTAAGTGTAAATGCCCTGCTGGAGGGGACGGGATGTAAAAAACTAGCTTAGGGAATTGAATATATGTCACTTTTCATGATAGGTAGGACACTCTTCTGTACTCTCCTACCCCCTACACTCCTACAAGCAGAAACTATCTCCAGTCCCGTCCTCAGCTGGGTGGAAAGACTGCAAACCAACACCCACCAAGTGTGACAATGGTGGTACACAGCACATGCAAGCAACTGGACAGCACGACACAGCATCCTGTATGCTGCAAATGGTAGTCGCCATCGACAGGTTGAGATCTCCCTTTAGTGCCACTCGCCCTATTCGCAACCATGCCATGTACTGCATAGGCAGTTTATTGTGATACCTCCCACACCTCCCACAGCTGAAGCCTGACCATGTAAGTGAGCCAGCAAGTGGACACACACAGTCCCTGACTGCACAACACCCCCTAACTGTGACACTCTCAGAGAACCTAGGAGGGGTGCTTAGGCCCCATGGAGCGATTGCACAAACCACCTAAGCGACCTGTTTTTCATTGTTGCATCAGCACCACAGTGCCCCTCACAGCACCAACCCAATCAAACATAAATTCAGGAACCCAAGAACAACACAAACTAAACCAAATGGATGGCATACTTCCCTCTCCTGTAGGATGCCTGACCACAAAACCAACACAAACCAAACTGATTGCTATAATGCTGGCTTGCTTACGAAGGTCAATTGCACCCACCAGCACCAACACAACACAGACAGTTTCCTTATCGCCCAGGACTAGTGATAGTATTTTTCGAGTGGAGGAAATGGACTATACTTTCTTTTTTCATGTAACAACCCTCGCTTAGGCTTCTGGGGTATTTCGAGGAGGAGTTTGAGCACATGGTTTCCTTTTTTCCTTTTTCCTTTGTTGATTCGCTTTTGGGCACACCCTGGTCTAGGACTGCATACAGATTCTTTTGTAAACTATGAAGAGTAGTTTAGAAAATTAAGAATGAATCATCATCATCATCTTCTTATGATAGGCTTCTCAACCTTTACACTTCTCTTTTTTGAAATTGCACTGTTTTCGAAATTTCAAATCTCAACCTTAAGTGATGTCTTGTCATAACACCCCTGCCCCCCCCCTGCTACCACCTGCCCCCTTCTCCTCCACCC